>JAQGAC010002316.1:0-10650 GCA_034696585.1 Isotomurus maculatus
TCACTTTGAACAAACGGATTAAGATCAACCCATTAATGAAAAAACTCGTAAACCCACGATTAGCAAAGATAAAAGGGATGAAAGCCGATTGGCTCTACGTACTGTAAAGAGGCTGAGCTCAACCAGATGAAGTCTTTTAATCTTCAAGCTTAAAGATAAGTGCCTTTAATAACACTAGTTGTGAACAGGAAACATAAAAATTGCAGCATCTGAATTAATGGTATACAAAAAAAAGTATTATACCATCCGTGTAGGAGGACTAGAAGAAAAAGATAAAAATATGAAGGCAATGCAGTGGATGAATTTTATGAGAGTCAGAAGAAATTATAGTCTCACATTATTCAAGATTCGTAGCATTATGATTACTATTTGTACTTAATAAGGAACTCAGTTAAGTGTTCGCTCGCAGCCTGTCCGCTTTTTGTTCGACTTCATCCTTAAAAGTTCAACCATTTTGACTTTCGTCGGATTCGAGATATGCATTGAATATGAACAAAAAATATAATGTGAATGAGAAGTACTCTTAATAATATGTGGATTAGTGTAATATTATACCCTTGAGAGGCAGAGCAACTCCTCTGATTCTCATCCAACAAGAGGAAAAGATCCACATACGAATCATCCACAACAACACTACCGACTACCGACTCTTTCTTGGTTCTGAATTTAACATCATTAAGCTGCGCCAACATCGAGTCGGACACATTAAAACTAACGACACATCCCACCTCGTACTATTATAATTATTGTTATTATTATTACCATTATGAAGATTTTCGTTCGTATCTGTCTTTCCACTAAACATTGTCTGCATCATCCACCACCCCACTACCCAGCCTCTCTTCACTATTTGTCTTTATACCAGTTTGAAGCGAGTTTCATTATTTTTTCTTTCTTGCATCTTCTACTCTGACGTATCGTCATAATTATGATTATTATTATTATAAGCACATTTCATAGTGTTCATATTACGAATACTGATATGATGCTCAAGCTCAGGTTATAAATATTTCATGAAATGACCCTTAATTATGATACTAGATACAATGTTAAAACTCCGATGCGATGGGATGGAGCAGGAATTAACTATCGTTATTTGGTAATGCTAAGAAGAAACTCATCATAAATTCCATTCTGAAGTTATATTATTGTGTTCCATCCTGCATTAACTGAGATATGTATACTATACACACAATAAGATTTCATTATTACTGCATTTCTCTTCCTAATAAGAAGAAACCATTATTGTCAATTAATGCAAATGCTTTCTATATTTAAACTTTGAGCTCTATTATAATTTCTTCCTACTTCTAGTCACAACCTATGATGAGTATACTCTAAGTAGAAGACTAATACTGTTTCTTCCATAATTGATCCCAGCGAAGATAAAAGGCTATCAGCTATAACATCGGCAGTATTAATTGTGCCTGCATTTAGTCAAATTGTATCTGCATATTATAACATCCTCGAGTTTGTCTTAAATAGTATCCCAACCTTCAAGTGTAATTAAAGTATACATATGAGCCATATTATACTGTTATTGCGTGAATGTGGATCACCGAGAAATAATAAGAAATTAAATTAGCATAATGTGATTTACCATATTCATGAACTCCTCGTGTAATTCGTCTCTACACAGTAATACTAATTCATACAGCTACCCACCTTGATGAATTCAAGAGAATCTTTGCTAGTGAAGTTCATCCACCCAAAATGCAATAAACCCATCTCTAAAAATTATCATCAAAGTTATATTAGTGTCTAAAGAAGATATCACTTAGAATCATTTTAGCCCGCACGGTGTTGAATCAGCATGAACGTATTAAGTACCTCAGCAGGGGAACTGTGAAGATGTGAGTAGGGAATACTTCATTTATACGCTTGAAAAGAAATAACAGTAACCGTCCAAACATAGTCATGTGTGTCATATAGTCATACACCTCATACAAATTAATTCACATCCCTAGTCACAGTAGTGGTCTTCGTTAAACTCTTGAGCACTAATGATGATGACACACGTTTGAGGAAGAATTAAAAAGGGTTTGATGTTAAATGAAGCCATAGGGGTGAGTCGTTAGGAATGACGGAATGAGAAACTTAATGCCTCGATAGAAAGCAAACCGTGTGAAGCCATAATTGTTAATGTCAGCAAGAGAATATTACGAATTCAAATATTAAGTTGAAAACCTTGTGTCTTCTGCATAAGCATACGAAATTACAATAGAATGTGTGCACAGAAATCACACAGCCAGCATCATAATGGGCTTATGGAATCAAGTATTTTCACCATCGTATTTAACTTCATTTACCATATTAATATGGTGTTACAATGTCTGACTAATCTTACTCATTGAGCTTCATTCTTAGTTTCAACATACTGAATTGACTATGCCTCTCTCTTCACTATACACACGTACCTCTACATATACACCAACTGAGCTTCTAAGGTGTATAAGAAAACATAATAATTATGACAGTCGAGATATAATAAATGGAGTTAGTGCAAATATTTTGATATAGGCTATTGATTTCCGACAAATCCTATTTGAACTTGAGAGATTTCCTTTCCCTTCTATTTGCACTAGCACGAACTACACAAATTCAAACTCGAACCTCGCGAGCAAACATGAAAAATTGATTTTTATATCTACCCTTCCGTCCATTCTCCTATCGGGTTTCATTATCATATGTACCTATCAGTGACATTAACGATGATGCGATGAATCTCACTAAATCAACTTTTCACAAAGTTTGTTCCAGTCATAAAACAAAGATTGGATTTATATTAAAATATGTGAAATTCTATCGTACTTCAGCTATCTCAACGCTTTCAAACTCATGAGGATTCTGATCCCAGTGCAAACAGATATCAACTTAATGCAGGATACAAGTTACACTTTATGCTTCTCACAGGTTCACGAAATCCACCATACGAGCTGAGGCAACAGAGGATTGATCATTTGGGAAATTATGTGGGTACTGAAACCATGTGTGTACTTTGCTGTGACTTGCTAGTCAAATAAAATGAACAGTAATGGATTGCAGGCGTACAATATCCGTGGTAAAATTATCTGACGTGGCTATTGATTCCAAAAGCCAAAGCGTCATAGGTTTCGCTATAAAAATAAAATCTCTATCTATGCAACTGAATAAAAAGTATTAGATTAATTTCAACACGCGCAATCATTGTGAAGGTGTTCAAAATTCAAAATAGCTGAGTGTTTGCTTGAAAGTTCAGACGTAATTCAACATAAAACTTTCTTCTTAACAGCTCACTCAATCATTCGGCGATCGATGCCCGTAGAGAAAATTTTGCCTCAAGAATTTCATGTTTTGGTTCATTCAGAGGGGAAACAAACTAAAGGGAATACGTCCATGCAATTTGTTAGAATTGTGAGAAGAAAATCAAATTTTAATCAATTTGTTCAAAGTAACCATAAAATTCGGACTGAAATGACCCACACTGATGGTGAAAGTCCCACGGCTACTCAAATAAAACTCTTTACTTCAGAACATCTCATTCACTCCCAATTCCCAAATTACACTTGATGTGAATAGGAAACATTTTGAGCTGAAATGAGCTGCCCTGTTCGTTGCCTTCTTCGTAAGACTTGTACATTCGCACGGTATAACGTACTATTGTAGCATACGCATATACTACTGAACATAGTATAAAGATCTTTCATTTAGGAAACTGTGTCCAATTTCAGAAAAAAAGTTTCCCGATTTTTAGTCATCATTAGCTCTACTCCAAGTAATTTGTCATCATTATCCATCTATATCTATGGATTATCCATCCTTGATCTGTCTTACAATACCCCAAACACAATACTACATAAACCAGGTAGATAAATAAATCCTTTGATAATAATACATCTGAGCCAGTAGGAGTAAGATTTCCGAAAATAATAATATATAAATATCATGTTAAATAAATTCTTAAACGGTGAGTGAAAGGCAGACAAAGATTATGTCTCAATTCTCAATTTATCTACATCGCCTGTATTAACAAATCAATTTCCATCCCCCATTCCCCCTTCTTCATATCGGATCACCATTCGTGCACATTGTACCTTACTCCTTAAACTACACCCTACACATTACGGTGCGTTATCACATAATTCACACACAGACAAACAATCAGCCACTTATTGAAACCGTACTTCCTGTCTACACATATAATATTCTGTACATGCTGCACTCACAATTCAGGGATTTTTGGTAATTTAGGTTCTTTTCATTTTCTTATTAAGCCTATTTAAACTACAATAGACTTGAGCATAAATTATGAAATCATATAAGATACTGACTGTATTTGACAATGTATTATTCATTTCCATCCTACCAATAATAAAACTCGCATCAGTTGATCTGCTGCATTACATCCTGCATCTCCGTTTTCCCTTCCGACAACATCTCAATTATCATGAGAATGAGTGAGATGAAATTATGATCTCTCTAACTAGCTAACGTCAAACTTTGTCTGCATAATAATACACCATGTGCATTAATAAATAAATCACATGATCGACTTGCTCGGAGTAAATTTTCCCATATAATTGTGTATTCTTCTTGTGAGATCAAGTTGAGTCTGGCTTGATTGAGAATGAGCAATGATTAGAGATATACAAAACCAACAATATATTCTCCGTCTCTTTATGTATTAACAAGATTCATTAACATTTATTTAAAAACAGTAATAATGTTAATGAGCTTATTCCGCACAAAACCCATTTAACGGGGTAAGGTATGGTTATTATGGTACTTTTGGGTATCCCATCAATCATCATTATTCATCATTATACATCATTGTACTATAACTTAATGATTTTCTGGTAAGTTGAGATCATTCTAATAGAGTTATGTTGCTTATCAATCTCTTATGTACGCTTCTGTAAAATTCCATGTGATTTTTGCAATCAGTAATCATTATTTTATCTGTACAGTTTCTCTTCTACTACGTACTAAAAATTAATTGTCACCTACATCTATTCTCACGTCATATTTCAACAAACTCTACTGGCAATAATACGCAATCTGAAACTGAGGAGTAAAATAAATATCTGCGTCTACCTATCGTTCTAGCTTGATGTTCAACCTGGGATTCATCGGGAAGTTTGTGTGGAAAGCTGGAGAAAGTATAAACGGCAGGTTTGAAAAATGGTCGAGAACAAGATGCATGTAATTTGATTTCAGTGTGGAAATGCGTTCAAGTCACGCCATTCCACACGTTTTCTCAAACATCTTAGAGCTTTAATCAACAGCAGAGCAGCGTAAGGACGAGGTAAACTACACAGTTGGTTTTCAGCATACATGTAAGCTCTGCTGTCTCATCCCTGTCTCCTCTAATAACTCGTTCCTTTCTTCGTGCATCATCTATCTCCTCAACGAATCTAAGGTACACATTATATTACAGAATACTTTACTTCGTAGAGACTGATCCGAGAAAGTGGATTGATGATCTCGGAGATGTATTGTGGGAAATGAACGAAGTAGTGAGTTGATGAATTGCAAAAACGAAAAACTCTCATTCCTCTGTCTCAAGGCTCAGAGATAAATTGAACCAGCCGAAGAGAGAATTTTAATTTCCTCCAATCATCAGCACTCCTCTCCTTATCCAACCTCACCGAAAAACACCCGTCCCTATCCTTCCTCACGGAAAAAGCTCTTGCACCTAACATTCCTATCTTATCCGCACCATTCAATATCCTTCGCTGTATCCGAGCCCAGCAGCATGGTAAAGTATCAACTCAGTAATTTACGGAATCCAAATAACACCACTCAAAAAAGGAAGAAAATAAATTCCCGGATACTCTAGCGAACTTAATATATTTCCCCGTATAACACCATCTGCTCTGCATACTAAATACAGTAAGAGTAAATGCCTTTCCTCCTTGGAAAAGAAATTCATGCATGTTATTATATAAACTCCGGTTCCTTCATGTAGGAAGGGAAATAGAGAGTCTTTATATTTATTTCGTTCAAGGATGAAAATCATCCCCCAACTCGTCTCTGTTTGGTAGTCAGCAATGTCATTTAAACAGGACTTGCTGAGTACACAGTATGTTGTGTTATATAATCTGTACAGCGCGCGTACAACATTTGGTAAGATGTCTTTTATCAGAGCAAAGATCAAGCATAATATTTCCCACTTTCACTACTGCTTCAACTCTTTCTGTCGGTGCCAAGTATGTTAAAGCGACAACCTCCTGAAAGTAAATGACCCACTCTATCTAATGTTCTAAATTAACCTTAACTCGACTCCAAATCAGCCATCAGCATAAAATACGATTATGAGTATGAAATACATTTCGTCCTGCGGAAGTCTACGTCAAGATCTGTTACTCTTGCCGCACATTCTACCGCCTATCAAAAATTACCCTGCATGCACATGTGTAATTACATTGTAATGAGACTCTCGTGTCTAAAATATTTTATCAATTTTCACATCTTCTCAGTCCCCTTCCTAATTATTACATACGACTTTCTTACAAAATTAATAATACTCTACAATACAGAGTTTTATGTAAGTTATACTTCCTTAATGTTTCACATAATGCTAGTAAAGTTTAGCCTTTCTATTAGTATTATATGCTAGACCTTTCACCTAATGCAAGAAGTTTTTGAATCCAGGCATAATTAGCCATGACATTAAAATTCTTATACTTGTTCTTTACTTGCTACAGACGGGAGAGGAAGAGTTCGTAGTAGAAGTGTTATGATGAGAGAAGCTGAGCAAAGAAAAGGTTATATCAAGTTCATCTATTCACAAATAATTACCTGCTTAAACTGCTCTTCGAAACTCCACGTCTGCTGACTTGAGGTAGATGAGGTAGAAGAGTCAGAACCCGGTGGTTGATTTGCGGAGTGTGCTTCATCCGTTGTGTAACGAAGGGGTGGAGATCTTTCCTGTGGAAACAGGAGGAGCTTACTCATCTAATGTTGGACAATGTAAGATACAAATAGAAATTCACTCATTCGACTACTCAGATACACACAACATTCAATTAAATTTTTTAAAAGCTAATCAATTTGTAAGTATTTGATCAACTGAATAGCATGCTTCACAGTGTACAAGAGATAAACGGATGGGCAACTTACTCTGTGTGATTCTTTCTCCTTAGCTGCGGCAGCGGCAGCTGCTAACTGAGTAGCCATCAAGTGAGGTGATGTAAAAAGAAAGGATCCGAATGATCTTTCCAAATCTTCTTGCGCGAAGGGTACCCCGTGCTGTAATTGATTCAAAGTAAATTTTCCTTTTGGAAGGATCAATCAAAGAGAGATGAGAAGTCCTCCTCATCTGAATGTATATCCTGATATACATTCCGGCCCATACGCCATGGCCATAAGTATTTCTTTAGCTTGAGAAAGCACAACCATTGATTCACTAGCTTGAATTAAATGCTATCTTGATACTTTAGCCTGACACTTTATTGTATTCTCTAAACCTGCCCTTCACGACTTGCAGAATCTTGTATAAGTGAAGCTACAGTTTAATCCGATAATAAAAGCTCCTTTCAATTCAAGCAAAAATACTTGGAAGTTGGAAACCTCAAAAGATACTTATATATTACCCCCAGTCATGCCCATCAATGAATTTCTTAATCAAAATTCATTGCTGCGTCGCTGCCTGCGTGATAGATAAGGAATCTAAACATTGTGCATACGAAGCCTTAAAATTTCGAGTGTAATCGAACTTGTGTACCGAATGTGTGACACGTACAAGTGGTGTTATAAAGACAAATTATGATCCAATATATCCGTATAAAGTGAGAAAGTACTGAAAGTAGGCATTTCAGTTTTATCTCTTCTTGTAATGGAGCATATTACTGTTGAGCATTGACGAACAAAAAGTGAAGTGTAGGCAATCGGTATGGAGCGTGCTAAGAACCAGTAAAGCTTGCTCCTGGACGCTCTCATGCCATGTCTTTGAAAAAGAAAGATTACCTGTTTGAGTCTTGCAAGAACTTCGGGATCGATGGAAGGTTTGATTGGTTGCTCTGAACGAGAATTATTTGAGATCCGGGAGTCATCGTCCTCCTCTTCGCTCATATCATGATCATTCTCTTGTCCCGACTGCAATAATCATTTCAACAAATCTTTATAAAAGGGAAGAATCAACTTATCATAAAATGCATCGTTTCTCAAGCACTGCGGTCAACAAATGTCACAGCAAGCAACGCTGGAAAGCCAGCTTGAACAAACCTGCGATAAAAGACAGGTGAATTATTTACAGATATCATTATTCTTCGGAGATGCAACTGGTAAGAATATTACACAATTTTTCCTAGCTCACATATTTCCCTAAAATCTCCTTTGCGTCCACTTTTCCGATTTTATTGAAAAAATTCTACGATTGAACAATCAAGATAATAAACTTTAATGGAAAATATATAATCATCCTCAAATCCTTTACTGAGACCGTACACAAAAGAATATCCGTTAGGGTCTTATTTTGTGTTCACGATTGCAGATTGCACCCACTTCTTTAATCAGAAGCTTACAAATTGATAGATGAAGATGAAGACATTAGATAAAGCAGACTGCGTGGATATAAAAAGCTCATAGATTTGTGTGTCGGATTGAGGTTTCTATTGATATTGAAACTAAACCAGATGAATAGAGACGCGTGTCTGGCACATGCACTCTTTCAACTTTCCTCACAGATGCAACAAGGGCTAATTCACTTCAAGCCTTTTTATCGTTTTTTTCTTCTACGACAACCCTTAATTTTTTCAACTGCTTTTTACCCCTACCCCAGGCTTCTGTAAACTTCAATTGCACCTATCTTTTCTGTCATAAGTAACTTTCCTCATCTTCACATGCTTCAACAAGATAGTCCTACAACTACAACTACTGTACAAATCTTTAGCCACCCTTTGTAAACTCATCAACCTTAGTTTCTGTCTGTATACACTTTTCCATTTAGACTTTTCGTCCAAGCTACTCAATTTAGTAAAGGCGATAAGCTAGTGCCCATCCATTGTGTAATAATAAGAGCATCCATTACCAAGCTAATTACTAAAAATCCCCAGATTGAAACAACATTTTATTTACAACTCGTCCCCTCCGTAGAAAGCATTCTCAGATAGTGCCACTAGATTTCTATCTCACTTCCAAGAATTCTTTGACACATGCCAACAATATGGTGCTCAAGATTTCTGACAAAAACTGTATTACTGGAATACTATCCTTTTTACACGACATTATACCTTAATTCCTACAAGACTTGGGTCCGAGTGATACGTAGACGCACGCAAACATTACTTGTGTACACAACTAAATTCTCACACTATATTACTCGAAAAGTGTCGAAAACATACTGCATAGCCTCATTGGAAATTCGCAAGTAATTACAAAAATGCTAACAACTGCAATCCAAAAATTATGTACCTTTGACGCGCAATATATTTAGGTTAAGTCTTCATGATTCAACGCACATCCAGATTGCTATGAAGTTACAAGTATAAAATTAATTGATTCTCAACTCAATCTCTAATTTGAAATAAACAACTACGATTAATACTACAAAACATCATGCATTCATGCCAATGATTTAGTGGCAATTGCTGCGTTTTGCCTCCATGAATGTTGTTATATGTAACACAAAGGATCAAAATTATACCGTTGTGAATCTCAGTGGTTCATTGCTCGGATCATGAAAAGACATAATTCTTAAGAATTATTTATCCCTCTATCTGTACAGTATCGTCTAGACTAGATTTATTCTCATGAAATAAACTCAAACTGTAAGGACATTCACAAATCACAAAGTCTGCTGAATAAAAGACTTTTGTAGAACCATAAAAGAGTGCAGCAGATAAATAAAATATTCTACAGTCTACAACCCTTTGACGTAACTTTTAACCTTTATTATATACATACACCTTTACAATGTTGTGACGGATATGTCGCGTTATTCTACTGTTTTCAAGATGAGTGCAAGCCACCTGATAAGACTGGAAATTACGTTAGAGTAAATACAGCATACCGCTGCTTACTCACGTAAAGACTGTCCTGGATAACAAAAAGATTTTATTCGTCTCGATATGCGGGTGGCTGGGTGTGTTTGATATTGTCAAATCGGCGTAAAAAATACATCCAGTATAACAAAAAAGGAATAAAAAGGTCCAATCTTTTATAAGGGAAGAAGATGTAACAAAATAACAAAAAGGCAAGATTCGTGTCGCCATAAAGCCATAGGTGTTCCCCTCTTCAAATGATTCCTGACCTGAAATCTTTGATTGTCTTTCTTGTTCCCTTCATGATCAGACTTTCTCACTCGATGGCTGTGACACAGCCTCTCAACTTAAACAACAAAGTCGCATTATGACACAACGATGATGATGGAACACTTTACTGCAGAATCGGGCTTGGCATATTACTTATCCATCCTGAATTGACCTAGACATCGGCATATATACCATCTTTCTGAATCCTGGATGGCACAAAGTACCTCTCACAATCTGATCAATGAATACAGTCATTTCTCACATCAATATTTGATTCTTCGACTTTCCTCAGGCATCACGTTTACCGCTGAACATTCTACGGAGGATTATCCTCCATCCAAATTCATATAATATACATTTAACACTCTCCGACTAACAGACAGGCTGCGATATTTAGTGAATGGTCTTGCCTGTGGTA
>JAQGAC010002317.1:0-10649 GCA_034696585.1 Isotomurus maculatus
AAGGTACAAATCCATATAATTCTCTCTCTTCATCGTATTCCCATTACTGCTGCCCCAGCATCATCAGAACTTTCTCTTCTCCGTCTCTCTCCACGCTTAGTCTCCATTTGACTTCTCATTTCTCTCTCAAGCATTTCTCCCCGTGTGACACACTTAATGAAATCCCTAATCGGGCATTTCAACTTCTTTTTATTCCCATCCATTTTTGGTATATACGAAGTAAGGCTACAACTTTACAAGGCTCGTATGACTCCACACGTTTCTACTTTCCCTCTCTCCGCGTTACTTACTTACTACGCTGTTAGTTGAAATTGTTTATCCTTCCCTTAATTTATTAGTCATGTATTGCGCAATATGTCGTGTAGTGCAGGAGCAATTCGAGGCAAGTAAATGGGACTTTTGAGTGTTAATGAAAGTGGAGCTTTGGTCTTTGCAGTTTATATCTCCTATCCCACAGATATACACACAGTCATATCCACACACATCCTCCATATTAAATAAAAGGGTTATAAAGTTGAGTAGCGAATAAAGTCACGGAGAAAGTGGCTACAAGTACAACAGCAGATGGGAAACTTTCCTTATTATTGCTTACTCCAATTCCACCTTCTGCCTGTGTGTTTCTCCGTGTCTCTTTGTCAGTTTAGCCGTTCTGAAATTGTGTAATTGATCCCACAGGTACGATTTTCATGAGTTCTCCCTCAGAGATAGACAGCAGATAGAGAAACGAGGTACGCAGCAGATAGGTAGGAAGGAGGAAGCTCAAGGATAAGTCGCTCTCTCCTGTTGTTGCCTTCTCCTTAAGATGAGAATCGCACAGATGGCCTATTACAAGTGGAGAATAACTTGTTTTTTCTCTTTTCCTCTACTCTCTAATATAGAAAGCTTGGTAGTCTCTACGGAGGTATTATAGCGTCCCGTACAGCCGAGCAGGTCAGGCTCAGTCAAACTGAAGGGAGATTGACTTTATTTATACGGAATAATTCCACCAGGTACGGAAGACCAGGAAGTTGGAGGGATTTAAGTGGCAATAAAAATGCATACTCAAGTCTCCTCCAGATTCATTCGTACCTGACTTATTCCTATTAGCTCACTCCGAGTTAACTCCCACCATCTCAACCCCCAATTTACCACCAGTACATGACTTTATTTCAAAATCAAATTATGCTTTTTATTATTTCCAGACTAGACTCCCTAGATTTCTAGAGATATAGTCAGACGTCTCCTATTATACTAGTGTTATTAGTAAGTTGTAACTAAACCAGTAAAAAAAGTAGAAGAAATCTGGGCTTACCTAAAGTCTCCTCCTGTCATGTATACATGAGAGTCTGGTAGAGACATTAAAATGAAATGAGAGACTGTTGGACAGAAGCAGAATGGAAGAGAGTTCATTTAAAGAGTCACACACACACACTCGCTTTCTCCTTGTCCACAAACACACAGAAAAAGTATAAATTCAATGAAGCCCACGACGACTACCCGTGAAGTGTAAAAGTAGACAGCGTTTTTTACACACACAAAAAGTGAGTGTGGCAGGCAGTCGATGACTGGATGACGTTAACACCCGCAATTCAATCAACTGATTGAATTTAGCGTCGTATCGTGTACAACTTTTGTACTGTTCATGAGTTGAAATTAAATGGCTGATTTCATTCTGATAAGTATATCTGCACAAGTACTATACATACTTATGTGCATGCCTATATGGAGAAAGTACAGTCAGGAGAATACAGAGGAGAGAGACCACTCGCTGGATTTGAAGTGAAAGCACTGTGGCCGTCTTTCAGCGTCGACCAACGCGTTAGTTATTATTGAAGACTTAAGTAGAGAAAGGATAAGGTTTCCAATGTAATTGTGTAACTCTTTTATAATCTCTCTCTCTCTCTTCGTTGCGATTGCCAGAGACCTTTTTGTTGGATTTCTACGTGTGCATTTCATAGAGAACCAGCCTTGTTACAGGCAGCAGCAGCAGCAGCAGCTCTTAGCCAACAATCGGATTTACTTTTACTTTCTTCACTCTCTCTCTCTCTCTCGTTTCTATTGTATAGTTTTGTGTGTGTGCGGACAAGTTGTGTGTGTTAAATCCGCTGCTGTGTGTAGAGTTTCTTTTGTTACCCATTCACCATTCCTCCTTGCAAAGTCCAACTGAAATTCATCTCTCGTGCTGGTTCCGTTTTCAAGAGTTTCCTATTGTGAACTTTCCCATGCTCAATCAACGAATAATGTGAAAGAATGAATAGAAAAATCGGTTTGCATGAATCATGAATTCGAATCATGTTCTTCAGAGACTTGAGAGTTGCCCATATTTTAGACTAGATTTCAATCAATACCTCCACCAGCACAAAATGTGGATTTCACCGAGTTTCAGTTTACACTTGATTCATTGCAAAGAGAGATGAAAGATCAAAGGTGAAGCGGATAAAAAGTACGAGATGGAGAGGTCAAGTGGCTCTTGTTACAATTGAAAGGGAAATACGGGAGAAAGAGAGACTCCCAGTTTCGCCTTTTAATCGAAGCTGCAATGCTAAGTTTCAAACGTATTTTAATTGACTGTGTGTGGCTGATTTTATTGGGTTTTTCTTTTCAGAACACAAAAACTCAGACTGTTGTAAAGCTTACTGTAGTGCCATGTCCTCCAGTGGTGGAAGTCAAAATAAAAAGACCTGATACTAAATACCAGCTTGGGTTCAGCGTACAAAACGGAGTGGTAAGTAAATTGATATTAATTATTAATAGCAGTTTTAAACGAGGTCATACTTTATTAACCAACGGGGAATTTAATTGTTACACAGATCTGCAGTCTCCTGCGAGGTGGGATCGCTGAAAGAGGAGGTGTTCGTGTGGGCCATCGTATCATAGAAATAAATAGTCAATCTGTAGTCGCAGTACCGCATGAAAAAATTGTTAATTTACTTGCAACTTCTGTCGGAGAGGTGAGAAACAACTTTTTTGAATTTTTTAAGAGTTATTAAATATTTACTGACTGCTTTTCGTTTTTCAGATAAACATGAAAACAATGCCCACGTCAATGTTTCGACTGTTAACTGGTCAAGAGACACCTCTTTATATTTGATCGGGGAAAGTGCCATTACTTACGCTTCGCTTTGACTTAATCAAAAGTTTTATCACCTCCGTAATAAACTGAGCACACTCACAGAAGATATGAAGACGTTCACGAAAAAGAATATTATAGTCAGTTTAAGCAAGAATTATGACAAGAAACTTCTCATTATCAAATCTTATATGAATTACAAGAATGAATGTAAATCGTGGGAACCTAAATTATACACACACTCACAGTCTGCTTGAAATCCTGGAAATCACAAGGCAAACGCAAACCTCTCAAACCACAAACGGTTTTTTGGGAAAGCACCGACCGGTTATCCAAGGAATAAGCAGAAAAACTACTGTGTAATTAAATAAGAATAAGAATAGAAAAGTTACTCTAAATAATTCATATTGTACGCGCAGAACTGCTTGATCGATATCAAGAAATACAACCTTAGGAATATAACAATAATGTAAATGAAGCAAAGAGACTTATCATCATCCACACACGCATTGTACATTCAGCGTAAGAAGAATAGAATTTAATAGGTTGTTTATATTTTACTCTCTTTTACGGCAACTACGCTCCATTAGAGAAAGAATTGGTGTTTATTATTGTCAAATTAGAAGAGTAGAATTACAAAGTGTGACACACGGTACACTTGTCTTGTATCATCTCTTCATAAGTTATTTAAACTGTGCATATGATCTTCCAACCTAGAAAAAGAAAGACGTGTGGCATAGTTCTCCACGAGAACACAACTGGGAGTCTCGTGTGAAGAATGATGATAGCAATCTGTTCTCTCTCAGCCAATTACTAAAGCCACTGATTGTTTAACTATTACCGTTCATCGTTGTAGATAAGTGAGAGTCAATGAGAAGTTTAATGCAGCGTGTTGTGTTATTAGCTATTATAGTCTGATGTCGTACTTACTCGTTAGTGACTGTCCTACAAAGTGATGTGGATATATAAATGGCGCATATCGGAATGTTCTTAGTAGGAAATGATATGAAAGTGTTCATCAGACGGATGGATGTGCTCTCAGCATCCTACAGAATATTACTGCCCAACCGCTAAACTACAGAAATGATAAAAGGGTTTGTGAGTGTGGGAGAGGTGCCTTGAGATTTGGTTCTAAGGGATCAACGGAAGAAGAGAAGCTAAAAATGAACGGAGGAAACACAGGAAAAAGTCAAGAAGCGTACGCGTAGGTTTCTGTGTGTGTATATTTCATTACTAATATACTTTTATTATTACACAAGTGTCAGAGTTGTATTTAAACAAAGTGTTTCCCAACCTCAGAACGCAAATCCTTATTTACTACTTTGTTAACACTTAATGAGAAAGTTTCGCTGCTTGCATACAGAGAAAGTCACATCCTCCGCCTTTTCTAATTACTTTCACTCTGTTGCTTCGAACGTAGAATTGAACTACGTACACCTTTATCTAATTATTACCAAGCACCTGCGTCTAACTACGCAGAGAGGCTGACGCTGAGCAAAGCTGAGCACAGCTCATTTTGTCTCTATAAGCTTTACACGTTGCACAATAAGGAGAAAAGCAGCTTATTATTACAAATGACTACCAATTCACATATGGGTCTCTCTTTTGTTAATGTTAATACTCTCCTCCTATTTTTAGCTTATCAAAGATGGGAACTACATTTTGCTTTTATTCACTATACCCAATATTGATCTCGTTTATTTCAATAATAACCATAAAATCCTCCTCTCTCTCTCTGCTAATTTTATTAACCAGGACGAACTGATAGAAATAGATCAATAAAAAGAGTGTCCATAGTCTGGAATCGTACTTACCAATTAACTAGTTTGCATTCGTCAATGCTATTTATACTCCGTGGCCATTTAATAAATAATGCAGTTTTTCCAAAAGTCTCCAAGTCCAAACTACTCTCACAATTTTACAATAAGTTGTTTTAAAGTTTGTATACTCATTTATCGCAATGCAGTCACAATTGAAAATGCAGTCGCACATTCTACAATAATTAAGTTTAATGCAACTTACGTGTCATTTTTGGAACTTTTTGTTAGTCTGACGCAACGAACGAGCCAATTTGCTAGCAACCGAATGTTACCTAAGATTATACTGTGCAGGATTTAAAATATGTTTTGTTAGGATTCGATGGAGTGAGCGAGAATCGACTGAATGGTTTTATGTAATGTTGTGAGGAGATACGACGCGATTCTCGACTTCTGAGTGTGGATTCTTGAGCATTTAATATCAAGAAGCCTGTTAAGTTTAATTAAGTTGCCAGTATGCTTGGCACTTTGTCAAAAAATGTACCACATCATCTATCGATCTAATCTCTATTTATTATGAATCGCTGGTTTCGAAAGTCTCTCTGTCTCTGAACCTGCTGCTGCTAAAATTGCTACTGAACAAATAATATCATCATCTAATCAATAAATGTCTGTTATATTAACGCATCCTTCATTCAGAGGTATTATATTACTTAATTACTCCTAAAGATGGATATATGTATATCTGAGTTCGTTTGAGTGTGGGTTGTACAAATAAGTGAGACATATTCTAGTAACCTTATACTAAATACCTTAAGCTACTTATTCTAGTAAATTACTAAAACTACCGGTTAAGCCACACATACATAAGAAGGGTCTGTGAACAAGAAAGAAATAATATTCACTACTGTACTAATCTACTTAAAGGACTATAAATAAATTCTTTCTAGGAAAATGTATTCATATTAAAGTGAAATGATATCAGAAATAAATTAGAATAGTAATTTAATTAATTAGAGCTCGTGGTGTACTTCTATCATCGATAGCTTTCGCATAATTTACTGCAGAGAGATCTACTCGCGCTGTGCATCGTTTGTATGTGTAATCGTAAGTGAATTATCAAAGATCTGCTAACAATAACTTATTGTACTTGAAAAGAATATCTAATAAGTGAAATTACTGAGACAAACCAGAGGAGACGCAGATCACACTGAACTGGAGTTACTTTAGAACTTAATACGTTTATCTGAGCGTGTGTAGTCTTACGAAGGTGGAAGTATGAAAGTAATTATACAAAATGAGAAAGCATTTAACAGTGATGATTGTATGAATAATCATAATACGATGATATGCAGTTATATGGGTTTACTTTTACTGTCAGTTGAATAAAGCGTATTATTATGTAATACCGTTCAGTCACTTCATTACACACTCGTTTTATATTCATTCCTAGGTCACAGGAACTTATTGTTCGTTCACTTGTAAAAGCGAAACCTCGAAATTATATTTCAGAAATCTTCTTCAAATCTGAATCAATTGATTGATAATCACTCCCCGACATTAACCAAGAGAATTCTAAAATCGTGAATCATTAATTCAAAAAATTAATCCAAAACTAATAATCCAAACAATTATACTATTATTACCAATACAGCCAGGAATTCTATTCTAGCAATAAAAGGACAACTATTGAGACTGCGATGAAAGATTCGTACAAAAGTTAAAGTAAGGAATTTATCAATCTAAGGAAGGTTGTATTGTTGTATACAACAGTACTGATCCACACCCATCACCTGCAAACTTGCACCGAAATCCAAGCTTGCTGGCTACTTTCTCCAAAGCCAGATACATGTTTTCTCCTGAAACCCAACATACAAGATTGAAGTATTGTTTGCTGTAAAATTGTGTAGGTAATAAAAGCCAAGTTAGTTTGGGACTTACCTAAGGGACCGCGACATGTAGGACAGCACGAAATCTTCGGTCTACAGGAAGAACACACCAGATGACCTGCTCGACATTTGTAAATAGGAGGACAGAGATATTCGTAGCAAACTGGGCAGTCAAAGACAACTGTGTCCAGGTAAACCAGCGTCCCCAGGAGCAGGTCCTGCACCACCCACAATTCCTTCCATCGCTGTGACAATCGATAGCTGAACCCAAATTTCCAGGGAACTTGGCTGAACCGAAAGTAATGATTGTCGAAGAAGGTGGCGTGATTGAAAGAAAGAAAGAAGGACGTCATGCGAGATAGGGCTTCCTTTTCGAAGCCAGAATCAGAATCGACTGAAATGAATTCAGTACGAATACTGGGGAGGATGTGTCACTGCACTGCACAAAAGCGACTGATAAGCATGAAAATTAAAATTCTTAACCAGCAATATCGGTAAAAGGATTCATTTGGAAGGAGGCATTTGCTTGAAGGGAAATTAAAGTTGCTCTAATCAATACGAAATGGATAAGATCAGTTATTAGTGAGTGCTATGCAAGAAAAATAGTCTTTCGTTTGAAAACTTAGCTTGATGATTTAGATTCTCAAGGTCACCTTGTTCGAGTAATAAAAAGGCGTTGCTGGGAAATAGAGCAATACCCAAACGAAAGACTGACCGAGTAGCTCAACCGACTCTTTCTACTTACATCCCACAAAATTAAAGGTTTGAAATTGAAATTACTTAAATGCCCACAAGCGTAAGATGGTCTTCTCTACCAGCCCAATCGTGGATCAATGTACAAAATTCAAGCATTGCTCGCTTCCAAAAAATTTTATTACCAAGTGTTAGCCACAGTCAGAAATTTGCAATCGCAGGATGACTATTGAGGCTGCGATGAACAACTCGTACAAAAGTGATAGTGATGATTTTATTAACCTAAGATAGTATTATACATAAACAATGTGTGGCTTCTTATGGTAGTTTACTTATCTCTAAAATTAGTAGACTCATTGCTCAACACCTCAGTTCAAAATAAAAAACTCAATACTGGTGAATTTTTGTCAAACTTTCCCTACTCATGCCCACTACTCTTGTACCTTCCATATTTGAACCCAAAATTCTAATCCCTGTTCTGCATCTTTATAGAAAAAGCGTGCCGTATTTTTATCAAAACTCAAGCAGTCTGCACTGAGAATCACAGATTTCCCTTCATCACGTATAGAGCGTGTCTTTGCTGTCCAAGTCAGTTGACTGTTGCCTGGATCTCCTAGCTCCAGTCTAGAGGAAAATGTATGTTTGACTGGTTAGAATGAAAACATGATTTCTCACTTGGTTTACCTACCTATAATAAAACTCTTCTGCATCTTTACGAGATCCAATCAATTGGACAAATGTAAAATATTGCTCATGTCCGTCAATTTTTCGTTTTTCGAAAACGAACAAAAAATCATGACCAAACCACGACGTAATCCTCGCCCTTACCATGTTCATGTTGACGTCTATGTTGAATTCCAGTCGCACAGGCCAACATTCAAAATCTTCGTTTGTTTCGGCTGTTTTGTATGAAAATATTGACAAAACGTAACAGCAGGATTTAAGTTACAGTCTATAACCCAGCCTGAGGCACTTGATGTTTATTTATATTTCATTACCGGTCATTTCACACTTGTGTGTGATGAGAAGGTGTGGCTTTACTTGGTCTAGTGGGCCCTGCCACTTACAGCCAGCCCACGGATAAGGACAGCAGTAAGGTCTGTAGTTGCAAGCATCTTCGTGGGAAGTCCTCTCGGTGTACAACAGTACGGATCCACACCCATCACCTGCAAACTTGCACCGAAATCCAAGTTTGCTGGCTACTTTCTCCAATGCCAGACACCTGTTTTCTCCTAAAACCCAACAATGTATTGTTTGCTGTAAAATTGTGTAGATAATAAAAGCCAAGTTAGTAATTGGGACTTACCTAAGGGACCACGACATGTAGGACAGCATGGCATCTTCGGTCTACAAGAAGAACACAGAAGATGACCTGCTCCACATTGATGTATGGGAGGACACAGATATTCGAAGCAAACTGGGCACTCAAATTCTGAAACCGCGTCCACAGGACAAATGTGCATTTGAACTATAGGCTGTCCGGGTAATCTAATGTCCCCAACAGATCCTGCACCAGTAGGACCAGCCGCCGTCCCTTCCATCGCTGCGACAAACGATAAGTAAACCGATTTATTATGAGAGGATGTCGAAGAAGGTGTCGTGATCGTCAGAAAAGGGCAAGAAAGAAATTCTGCAAATGAGATGACTTCCTTTTCGATGCACGAGTCGACTGCAATGAATTCAGTATAAATACTGTGGAGGATGTGTCACTGCACGAAAGTGGCTTTTAACCAGTATGCGTGAAAATTCCTAACAAGTGATATCGTTGAAACGTCACATAAGGAAGGAGGCATTTGCATGAAAGGAAATTTAATAGACATTGGATTAGCATATCGCACGGCTGCAATCATGAAATTCGAGTGATAAGTTTTAGAGATAAGCAGCACAATACATAAGGTATTGATGACTGATTTTTAAGTTGCTCTGACACGATAATGAAAAACATGGTCCTAAACCCACTGAGGCCAAATTTCAGACTTCTAAGTGCAACGGTTCGGAAATTATGGCAGGCATATATTTAACGCGTCACCTTAATTCATGAAAAATGTCAACAGTACTACTGAAAAAGATCAGCACTGATTATCTTCTCCATCTGTCAAAAGATCACTAGTTTAAGGGGGCAGATAGTGATGATAGTGTGAAAAACTACAGACTCGTGAGAATTTCTGGGACATAGACGATTTCTACGAAAAAGTCAGGACTTAGAAGAATGTAGGGAATTTTCAGAACTAAAATGACGGAGTTTATTTAGGGAGAGAGATCTTTACTCGCCGAAGATCGGGAGAACACAGAGCAATTTACACAAAAGACTGTTCACAACAATAGAGACTGCTCAATTTACATTACTACGGATACTTTCAATTTACACTTTACTTGAAATTAAGGAGCATGTAATTGCCCGTGCAACTAAGAAACTAAGGTCTGCTGGTGGTTGTGGTGATGCTGCCTAACCCGATAAGCCCAAGGCTACACAAATAAGTTCGAAGGGGACACCGAGTGATCCTTAACAAGTACTTTATTTGGGGGTAGGTAACTGGGGTTAACAATAATCGGTTATCTGAACCGGTGATAAGATGTGCTGAAGGCACTTAACAAAGATGCGACTTGATCGTCGGTCGTTGAGAATGCAAGTGAATAGAACGTGGGGAGTGAAGGCGTGCAGTCAACACTCCGCCACAAATGAAACTAAAACTAGGGGGTGCGGAGATCGTTTCTTCTCCTTTGTCTTCGTAGGCGGCGAGTACAGAGTAGAGGTGAGTCGGGTACCCGAAATATTAGGGTAAACCCGTACCCGACCCGAACCCGCGGGTTTTGGGCGTGCGGGTATTATTTTTTTGACAATTTTCGGGTACGGGCCTAACGGGCTTTTAATTTTTATGTAATGTTATGGGCGGTTATGGACGGGTATTGAACTAAATGGGTACGGGTACCCGTGGCTCATAGGATTATATGACTAAGACTAAATCAAGCGTCACTCGTCCTCATTTCCAGCGGCTTTTTGTAAACCAAGAAACCAACGTATTTTGTCGTTAGTGAATGACTCTTCCGCCACGCCACACTGCCACAGCTACAATACACTAGTACTTAGTTTAGTCTGCTGTTTCTCCGTCTCTTAGATTCTTAGATCTAAGTATCAACAGACTCCCGAATCCTTTCTCACTTGTCATTGTCATCAGTGAATCAGTTGTTAGAATAATTGATCATGAGGTCGTTGAAGTTTGGGTTGAATGAAATGACAAATAATGGACAAGACAAGTTGAG
>JAQGAC010002318.1:0-10646 GCA_034696585.1 Isotomurus maculatus
GTAGCAGAAAAAAGCATATCCCCTTTGATACATTTGAACCCATTAAACATTTTGATAACACGCAAATAGATGCACTGGTTCTTGTAAAATGGGACGGACTCCTTGTGTTCTTTCGCATTTTATGTACCACACTCAAATGACTTGTAATACATTTAGTATGCAAACAGAGTTTATTATTTTCATCAAAAATGTCCAATCCCTTGGTTGTAATTCTGACTCTACCTATTCCAAATTGAGATATTTTTTTCTTCAAGGATTTTTTCCGCAGGTTTGAGTCCCTGGGATAAAATGCTACATGGGGTGTCTAACACGAGACGCCCGAGTGCATAGCCTTTCTTTCACATCAATTGAGTTTACAGAGTTCCTTCCTTATTACAAATTGCTACAGCCAATTCAGTCACAATTGAGATAAAAATACAAATTTTGTTTGCATACGACGACTTCAGCTACAAATTCGAAAAGTCTTAACAGCAGAGTTGTAAAGTTTCATGATGTTTTTTGTACTTTCATATCACAATAGCCAGGAGAACATATTTTTCCTACTCGCAAGTTAGTTTATAGCTGCGAACATTTCCTACGTGATTCTGGAAACACACGTCTAGTTATCAATTACACTGGGGAGTTAAGTTTAACCTGACCACTATAAGTGGCAGGTGTAACTTAAACTTGTGCAAGAGAGGTAGACGCACAACATGAGACTGTGTTTATTTGCCTTCTTGTCCTTGTGAGTTTGGTCTTTGTCTGGGATAAAAAATAAAATGCCTCCGGATAAGAATATGACGCAACGGGGAAAACAAACGATGGCGAAACCATTTTGGTTGTTTGCCTTTTAACCTTCCTTCCTTACATCGTCTTTGTGATTTCAAGAGGTTAACTACGCACACAATTCCTCTTTCAACTACTTCTACTTGTGAACAATAGAAAGTACTCTCGGGAAGTCGGAGAAACTTTCACTTATACTTGAGAGGAGTAATGTTGCTATGTTACTCGGAATAATAATTCATGTCTACGATGAATGCAAGAAATAAACTGCCGTGTTTCCATAAATTTGTTTCCTCACACTTTATATCTAACCTTTTGCGAAAACACAGGCCTAAAGTGCACCACCACCTCAGGCCTCACCGGGAGACTGTGAGACGACCAGCAAGGACGGCTGGCTTAGTGACACATTGTAGAGGTGAAAGTTTCCGTGTATGAGTTTACTAGCGATATGCATGAGATAGAGAAAATGCTTGGCAGTTAATTGGATCAAACATCTAGACTGTAACGATCCGATTTTTCTTTTAAGACCGAAGAGACTGCGAGACCGAGAGAGTTTTGTACTTGGTGAACCTGCCGAGTGAAAGACAATCGAGATATCAAGACTTTCAAGACACTGAGAGAGACATTTTACATGGGAAACCACAATTCGTTCTGGATCTCTCATAACATGTACACACTAAATAAACTAGAATGGGACGCACTGTACCTCCTTTTGTCACATTGAATGTATACACCCCGAATGATAAATGATTAGTCCCATCTCAATTCAACAGATTTTGGCAATCACACTTCAAAATCACTCACAGCTAAGCCAAAATTAAAACACGAAGAATCGAGACACAATGAAACTATCACATTTTAAGTTGCACTGGAATTTTTACAGGGGTTTCTATCTGAGAAGCCGAGCTGAGATTTCGAGATTGAGATATTTTGAAAAACTTGAAAACTTGGTGATTAGTTCGAGAACTGTTTCTTGTCTCTCTCCGCAGTTCCTGTTAGTTTAGCAAGATTTCACGTGGACATCATTCGTGATGGAGGAATCACGTTGTAGTAATAACAAGAGAGCTTGTGGGGAAACAAGACAATTAAAAGTTGAACGTGTAATTGAGAAGAACACATCTTCACAAATTAATACAACTCGTGAGAGAGAGAGACAGTTTGCTGCTTAAGTGTTGTGGTGGAAGGGCCTTGTCAGGTGTGTGTGTGTGGGAAGTGTTGAAGTTATTCAGGTAATTGACTCAGATCACAAATCACAAGTTGGTTCTGATGAGGTAAAGAGTCTGTGGTTGTCAGTGATTCAGCAGTTGGATGAAATTTATGGAGACAAACCGAGGAAAAAGTTCCTCATAAGTTGGATTTGATTCGAGGGAAGCCGCTGAGTGAGAGAAACGGAGTGTCCGTTTGAAACCACAGGGCTGAGAACTAAAGGAGAAGAAGAAGACTGGGAGCTGAGTTTCGAAAGTATTTCAGTGACTCTTCGTTTCAGAGGTTTATTCTCTCTCCGAGAGTCCGTGTAAACCCGAGGAACATGAGACGCTTTCCCCACACGCAATGATTTTTCACACACTCCCGGATCTTGCCAATATCTCGTGTGGTGGGCCTTTCCTTGGGAACTCTCGACTTAGTCTCCTGCTTTCCTCCGCATGTCTTCATGTGCTTTACGGCAAGTTCGTCTCACCATTTTACACTATTTCTCTTATTAATCACTTCCCATTAAACTATTCATTTCCTCCGTCTACCACACTCCCTACCTATCTACACCAGCCACACACACACACACACGAGTCAAGGCAAGTCAACACGCCAAATAAACTTCCACACTGGTTTCCACAAAATACTATTGATTTCCTACGGCTATTCCCACAACCTACTTACACGATACTTTGAAGCTTTCACTTTGTACGAGATTAGTCAGCTTTTACTGGGGGTCGTGTGTAGTTGCTTGGGTGGCTACTTCTACTCTTCCAGAGCAATCCAAACACACCCCGTACTGTGGCAGGCTTAATCACGTCAAAACACACGAGCCTCAGCTTTGTTGGCTTCCTTTCGCTTACTTCTACGCTACACAACTCATTCCCAATATATTATTATGAATACATGCTAAATGTTTGCATAGAGAGTACGGAATTCCCTCTGTTAAAGGTAAACCACATGATCCAATTACTCTAACGATTGATCCAGAACTAATTTGTAATTAAGATCAAATGAATTATTATTTTTTAATATAATTGTCAGCCTTGTGTATTTTTTGAATCATTGGAAAATTATTGGAAGTATACTTATTAGAGTCTATATAATTTCCTAGAGTTGATTCAACCGTTAAATAAATAAAATACCTACGGAATATTCTCAGTAGTGAGAGAACAAGGGCTTTCCCATGAGAGGAAGAGATGTGGTTGACAAAATGGACAGCAAAATAACCATTCACGATCACGACTTCATTGGAAATGGAATTTTGTAGGTAGACTGCCTTTTGAAAATTCAATTGTGTGTATTCTGAGTATTCTGTGGGCGATGGGACAAGTAATAAATCTGTGTTCCCCTGCATTTGTGTTATATATTAATGGATTGTGAGTTTGTGGGAGGAAATATAATCAATGGATGGATTATGGGGAAAGTATACTCAAGTTTTTGCGTCCACGAAATGTTTGGAGAGAGAAGCTTCTATTGACATACAAAGGTCGACTGTAAGTCTCTCGAGCAAAATTACAATGAATGCATGACCTCTAATTCATTTGTGTATCCCAATAGACGACCGTGAGTGGACTGGTGTATAATCATAATTCTTTACTCTCTCTGTCTCTGATGTTGAAAAGTAGTAATAATATTACTTTGGGTAGTAGTGGTGCAATTGCACCATCCCTCTGTTGTCTGTGTGTGTGTGGAGTTGTATGAATACGAAAGACATTAAAGGAGTTTTAGTACATTAATTCTACGAGAGAAAGAAAGAAGCAGATGAATAGTTATATCCTCAAGTGACTTATAAAAGTTCAGAGACAAATGTGAGTGAGTGTGTAGCTGACACGAAATACATACTTCTTTGTAGTTCAATGTGTGAGAGAATCGTGGTAATAGAGAGTTATTTTAGAGTTCCTAAAAATAGGAAATAAATTAAGTAGAATCTCTATTGAGAGCATTTTAGTCTCTAACTGTGTCCAGTCATGAATGAAAATCAGAATGAAATACCCAGATTATGCAGATACGTTTTGAGAATTTAAAGTTCATGAATCTCCCTTTCTCTTACTTCGCAGTCGTGTATGCAGTTCTCACGGGAGGAGGAACCCTGCGTCATACAAATTGCAAATGAACAACCCACAAAAGAGAAATAACTTGGATTTGAACGAATCTTTAGGAAAAATGAGTAAAAACCGTCTCGTCCAGAAACAAATAGGAGTGTTCAGGAGAAAGCTAAAAGAAATAGATTACCAAGTTAAACACGAGACCTTCAGCCTTTAACAGTTATAAATTGCTCTGAGTAGACGGAAATAGTTTCATAAATATTTTGCTAACACCTAAAAGAGTTAATTTAAATTTTGCGTCAAAAGCTATATACCCAAAAATGGGCTAAACAGTATAAAAATTTTATACTGTTTATAGTAATATACGGTGGTAGTGTGGAAGATAAAGTGGGGTGTCTCACGCAGGTCATTTTTGTTGTAAAAGTGTATGTGCGAAACTCAAAGTAATTTCAGTCTCGAAATTCCACAAAATTTGGAGGGATAAACCTTAGAAATGTTTAATTTACACGGGAATCGAGTTGTGTCAGCAAGAATTGCGGATTAGCGTAACTTGGTAGGATTTCTTGTACTTTCACTTGGCTAACGAGATACTCCTAGACGAAAGATGCATGACTGAGTTGAGTCGAGACATTCAAAAGCAGATTGCAAGAAAAGCTCTCACTTTCCCAGACATGCTACAAAGGGACTACACACGGAGTGTGACGAATTTAGTGTGTAAATCTTGAGACTGCTGTGTGCAAAGTATTACACACACGGACTGACACTACTTTCCTGAAGCTGAACTGTGTGCAACTGTATAACTAAAATATGTCTTGGGCGAAGTAAAAATTGAGTGGAGTTTCGTATGAATATTCTGTGTGTTATGGGTCAATTGGCAGGAAGGAAATGTGTGGAAATCATTTATTATGCTTCGGTCGCCTCATTGGAGAACGCGAAGCTCGGGGCAAGTGTTGACGAAACTGGCATAAAACAAGATTAAGATGAAATATTTAGCGTTCGCAGTAAGTCTCGTAAAATTTATGATGTTTGAAAGCTAAGTCTTTTATGAGGTTCCATTAACGTTAAATGTGTTCTCTGAGGAGGAAGTTGCTGACAGAATTTTTGAGTTTAGCAAAGAGACTCTCTCATTACATTTGTATTATCAAGAGGAATACGTACAGCTTTGGCCTTTGGGCACCAGACTCAAGAATATTATTTGGATTTCTACGCTGCAAAGCAATTTTAGTGTTTAAAGGGACTCCTCTCTCTCTCTCTTTGTTGGTAGTTTGGGCTTGTCTTGCGTTTCAGGAGGAATAGAGGGGCTCAGAACTTCATTTTGAAGGAGTAAAATAGATTTACGATAAGATGAGAAGCAATCTTAGGGTTTTTTTCTCTTTTGTGTTTGTGAGAAAGGTGGTTGTGGGTGTACGTACAGTAAAGACGGAGGAATAACAGTTTTGTAGTTTTTGTGCGATTTTTAAAGACTTCAAACTTTCTTTCACCCCGAGAAAGGAATTGAGTAGAGAGGGAGAAGGGGTTACGAGGATATCTCGTTCACTCAATACGTCAAATAATATTACATCCCACCTCTACAAGTTGCGAGTGAAGTTGTGTGGATGTATTTCAAACAAGAGATTTCCCTAGAGAACGAATTCTCATCGAATCCTTGTGTATCTACTTATATATCATCATCGAAGTATTCAAACTGCCTTGTGTATACTTTCCGAAATCAAGAAACTCATTGACACAACTGCAGAGTATTGGCACACGTGGTTGTGTTAGCATAGGAAGGAGAAAGCGAGACTAGAAGAAAGTAATGAGATGATGGGAGAATTCCAATTTGCATTAATATTTCCTTGTAACAAGTAGCTACTTCCAGTTTCCCTTATTGCTGGCACAGAGAAGTTGTGGTTTTTGTGTTCTCAGACTCCAAGCAGTCTAGAGAGGACAGACAATGTGCTTCAGTGGGCAAAGAGTTGCCGCAATAATCCTCAACTTTCTTCAGAGAAACAAAAACTATATAATAAAACATTCCTTCCTTCCTGTGAATTCTCTCTTCTTTCTCTCTGTATGCCTTTGTGCTTATTTGACTTGTGAACAATTGGCAGAGATATCTACACACAGACAACATACAAATGTGTGCATGCAAGTGTATACATATGTTTGAGTGGAGGATAGCGAACTGTGTCGAAATCAGCATGTGTATATATAACATGTAGTAGCAATGCTGTAGCATCGCTACTTGGAATTATTGTGCCCATCTCATTTCTTTCTGTGACACAAGTCGACTACGGGAGAAGTACCAGAAAAGAGAGTTTAGGCTGTGTGCAGTGGTTACAATTTAATTCCAACTCTTTTATTATTCTGTAGCTCTTTCCTCTGGTGAGGAGGATGTACGTTGATGTGTTCATTTTAACTTGAAAGGTTTCTAAACGCAGAAACTTCATCATTCATTATCTCTGCTAATCCTGAATTCCAAGTCCAAACTTCATCAACTTAATTAACTTAATTTGGAGACACGGTGAATAATTGTGTAGTCATTCGGTTGTCATTGCAGAAACAGACTGTGCATACATAAAATCTCCACTTATTCCCCCGATGAGTTAATAATTACAAAATATGCTGGTCTAATGAATGTTACCTGCTATCCTAGCTCAGCTCATACAGCCAAATCTGCCAACAAATAATAATCCGTTGTAAGAGAGAAACACTAGAATAGCCTTTCGTGATGAAGTAGGAGTCGCGTGTTGACTGAGTACACAGCAAAGTGAAGTGGGACGTTAATAACTCTTCTACACTACACATTCGCCATTACTTTTAATTGTATGCCACTCAGATTAGCAATTAGCAAGTGAATCATGTTTCATCATAATTCAACTATGTGCTGTAAACTGTAGGATAAGTCTAACTTGATAAGTAATTATTCATTTATAATAGACCAATTTAATGGATGAGATTAAGTGAAACATTAATTCGGTTCGTCTTGTGCGAAGTACTATCTCTGTTCTGTACGAAACACAAATTGATTTGGGATGTTGTGACAGAGTCATGTCTTTCAGAGAAAAGACAAGTCTACTAACAAGAAACAAGTAACAAGTAACAAGAGTCTCTGTGTACTGTGTGCAGTGTATTAATACTGTAGAGGTCTTGTTGGAAAAGACATATGAGAGGCCTCCTTCTTGAGTATCGTATTATATTGTAGGTTTGGGTTCGGAACGTTAAAGCAGAAAGTATTTTGCCTGCTCCATCTTTCAGGGAGGAGAGCAACGTTGGAATTTGGAAACACTCGCGGAAGTGACAGGAAGACGGAGCGGAGGAACGGGAGTTTCGGATTGAAGAACCCACGTGAAACTTTCTCTCCTCCGAAATGTTTTCTCTGTCTGCGAGTCTCTGTCTTTCCTCTGTTTTCCTATGCCCTCAGTCTGTGTGAGTTTAATGTGGCTGGGAGACACAGACATACGTCTAAAAGTGAGATATCAAGTATATTGGGGAACTCAGTCACGAATTCACATACATTATTATTATGATTATTATGAAAATATAGAATTCTAGGGATATGAGAGAGAGCGCTTTTAAGACGGGAGATGAGAAATAGAGAAATAGGAGAAACTTGGTTTGTATATTTATATAGCAAACATACCATAACACTCAGTGTTTGAAGTGAGTGCGAAGTTACGAGCTATAATCTTCGTCATTATTGCCCAACACTTTCATTTTATTTTGGTAGAGCCTTTCCGACTTTTTAACAGTTAGAAATTTCCTCCTGTCTCTCATCGGCACAGACACACTTCTCATAACCCAATTCATCTCTGACACACTCGTACATTTCTTACAACAACATTCACCGAGTCTTTTTCCCATTCTCGCCATCTTTCACCAGTTAACTGGATGATATGTTAGCTGGGAGCGACTTGACATTCCGCAGCGTATCGCATCATCCATCTGAGTGGATTGGTTCGATGGATGTGCGGCGTGGAAAGAAATCTTCCACATGACTGCGTGTATCAATTTACCAAATATTCCATCACTCATGGAATCGATTCACAACGACTCCATCAAGCCATTGCCATAACGCACACACAGCTCCCTTAGGCTTTGAAACACACACGTCGTCTTCTACTCTCTGTGTGTTCGGTTACTTCAACTCAACGTGTGTGTGTGTGTATGTCAAGCAACACGGCATGTGAACAAACTTACCTTAACACTTGGGCATCTCTGACACACGTATAACATGCGATAAATATTTCAATTCGTGTAAAGCTTGTGTGAAATTCCATTTGTGTGTCAAATGTTAATTGGAAGGTTGGAGAGAAGAATGTGTTCATTGTGTTCCCTGTAAGTGTATGCCTGACGTGGGAGACCCGTCAGACAATATATATATGTATCGATATATATTCACAGTATATACACACACACACTTATGTATGTACAATAAATGTTAGAGGTTTACACAAAAGCAAATACAAACTATTAAACCACAAAATGAAACACAGCTGGAACTTGACATTCAACTATGTTAATGGCGAACAATTATATGTTGCATGCGTAAGTAGAGAGAGATTTAACATGCAGAGAAGGAGTGACGACGATGCACATTCGGCGAAAGAAAAGTCTGTGACATTATTAAGCTGGACATAAACTGGGAGAAAATTTATGATATATGGGTTTCTATTTTCTAGTGTCGTTAGTGATTACAACTAGCGAACTAGTGACGAGGAATTTTTGCGTGACCAAAGTTGGTCTCCGGTTTGGTCCGATTGTATCAGAGATTGTGAGATATAAGAAACGGGAAGGCCTCGCTAGTTTCAACAAAGTGAGCAACTCACCACGGCCTTAGTACACGGTCATAGGGAGTCACTAAACCCAAAGTTGTAGCCCAACTACTTTGAATGAGATTCTGCATACTTACCTGCAATAGAACAAATCAAGGCAATATTAGACACAATGAATGATAGGATATGTTATAGACGGAAGTAATAAATACTATAAAAATAAATGTTGACGTTGAGAGAGATGCTTGCTAGGCTTAGTTGTTGTACTACACCTTGCGAGTGAAATAGAGAGAAAGCGGCGGTATTAAGATGAATAGTCTGGTGATGTCACAATGAGGTGATGGAGGTGGATGTTGGTGGTGGGCTCATTACTTAGTGGAGTTAGTTTTGTAGAGAGAGAAGCAGTTAAACGATTTACGGCAGCATTACGGTGAGTTACTTAGAAAGGCAATGAAGGAGGTGCGGACAAAGAATTTGGTGAGAGTCTGTACCATATTTTGCCTGAGACGTTGCTTAAGGGAGTCGTAATCCACATGGCAGCAGAGGGGGAGCCGGAAGACCACCCACCCCTCAAGAAACTGGCCTTCTTCGCCTTGAGAGTCGCCACGGTAAATGGTTTTGTGAGGTTGGTGGGTGGGAAATGAACGAGGACAAATGAAGGAGGACTTAATGATAATCCTTCTTTGAACTCTCAACTGCGATGACAGTCGGCTCTCTCGTGCTGCTCGAGAGGACGGAGAAAGTGGAATCCTTACTTTCCACTTCAACTCTCTTTGAAGCTAACTAACGACAATCATGCACTCATCCAATATTTACTGGTATTGATTCCATAGACTTCCCGTCATGCAACTACTGCCCAATATGCCACCTCATCCTTTCACCTCCGATGAGTTATGTCCTCTTCCCTAATGGAACCCGCACTTATCAATCATTAACCCGGATTGAAATTTTTTGCCGCATTACAGTGTCTCTCAAATGACTGGATTCCCACCTCCGACAGGCCTCCCTTCGTCGTAGCGACTCGGATTTATTCATGACGAACGCCCCAACAGACCTGCATCTCCATACATCGCCCCTCCAATTGCTGACCTCTCTCCTTCAAACACATGTTGGACACCTTCTCCTACTTTCAATCAATCCCGGACACACACACAATACAGCAGGAGACGAAGACGGGAGGACTCGGGCGCAGAGAAAGCAGAGTGAAAGCATCATCAGATAAAGCAGGTGATTGTGTGTTGTAGGAGGTTACACAGGAGTGGTGTGTGCCTGCTGCGGATAACTAATAAGGAGAGACCATTCAAGCGTCGTCCTCCTCAGTTCAATTGTTCCTCTCCTCAATTACGACGATGAGGACGGAGTATTCCCAAACCTGCTCAAGTTTGTGATTGAGTGTTTGAACAAGCAATCTCGAGTACTTGTTCCTCATTGTCTCCGACTCTAATAATCACAAAGACTATTTGATAAATCCAATTTACTCGTGGATGTTTGATGACTTCCATCCAGCTGAATAGAACACACCAAATGACTAATTAATGACTTAACCCGTTGTCCTTGTGCTCTCACGACCACTGGGGATGCCGCAGGGTGTAATAATACAGGATACAAAGTTGTTACGTCTTGTTTCATGAACCCCATGAAACCACACAAGCCTCCCATCACTAACTAAACTTTCCCACTCTAATTCACTCAAGTCAGCGAAATTCTAGACGCTACCGTAATATTTATACCTACGCTTCTGCCCTTCTGCTATAGTCACACACGCTTGATTGCATGTAGGCAGAATTCGGTGAGGAATGAACCCGCCTGCATAAAATTGAATTAGAAAGCTCGGGGAGCAAAAGTGGGTGCGGATCACGAAGTTGATCGTAGCTGCGTTAAGCTGGGAAACTAT
>JAQGAC010002319.1:0-10642 GCA_034696585.1 Isotomurus maculatus
ATTAATTTGATCAATGATTTTACAAGAGTGAGACTGAGTGAGCCATGCTCATGGGATCTCATGGAATTCCTAGAAAACGATAATACAAAATATAATAGTGTAAGTCACGGAAAATAGAGCGAGTGTCAATGATTTCCAGTAATTAATATTAATTCTGCAGGAGAGAATCAAAAAGTGAAGAAAACAAACTTTGTCTATCAGAATCATTAATGCTACCACGACAAACAGCAATAAGAAATACTTCAAAATTATACTCGTTGGAATGTCTTGCGTTTCAAATCCTCAGTCTCCAAATCCAACCTACCATTTCATCCGTATTCCACATTTCCACAGGATTTCCAACCACAGATTATGAAGTGTGAATTCGGGTTGCTACTTCATCGAGAGGGAGGCAGCGACTTTTAGTGGACAAAATACGCTCTACTTTCTTCCTTGCAATGCTTTAGTGCCAGTCGTCCCTGCAGAGGTCCAAAGAGTTGCTCTCACCCTTCTTGCAGTTCATCTCCAAATTCACGCAGACTTTTGTTCCGCTGGCTTCAATGAACGTTCCGTGTTCCTGCCAACAAGACATCATTTCCTTCGAGACTAAAGCATCTCGAAACACTCAATACTTTCAAAAGAAACATCAACCCAGCAGTTCAAAATACAGTCGTGGTTTTTTAAAATCAATTAAGTAAAGACACTAACGGTTACACAATATTATATATAATTACCATTACTTGCAGTTTAGCGTGGTGCCACAGATACTATGCAACTGCGAGTTTTGTCAGTTTGAAGCTGATGAATATGATGGAGAATGGATTGATCATTACTCCTTATGATTTTAATGGACAGTGACAGAACTACTACACTAAACTTTAATAATTTATTAATAAAAGTTTGATTAATAGCATTCTGTTGAATGTTTTGGTTAATTGAGTAATTGAGTTTTCAGTCACAGTCATTCTTATACGCTAAAACAAAGTGAGAGTCATTTGTATCTATTTACAGTGTCAGTAGTCGTATAAATCTGCTTCATCAGCTTCTGTATCGTCAGTTTCTGCGTACAAGTATTCCCAAATTTTGTCATCGTCATCAACCACCGTTACATTTGAAGGTGACGTATGAATAGCTGCGGCTGCAGCAGGTTGCCGGTTAAGTGGAAAATCTGATCCAATCCTTTCATTTAGATTGTCAACCATTGAAACAATCGGAAGTGACACGACCATTTCGGGAACTTCACTTTCCTCACAACTTTTAATCTGCGTATACGAAATTTTGAATCCTGTTGTTAGGTTTAATGCTTCTGTTTTTCCTTTGTATTCTTGCAGCTGAGATGTCCTCACTCGAAGTGTGATAAGGTTCGACCTCACTCGCACTGAAGATTAAGAAATTATATAATTATACAATGTGGTATGCAATATGCATGTGAATTAAGTTTAATATTAAACACTACCAAAAATAGGTTTATTTCCTGTATCGCCTCCATTTGGAGAGAAGTAACCCCCACAGAATCTGTCGTGACTTTGTTTTACTTCCAATTTCTTTTTGGTGATTGCAACTGGTTTGGGTGCAGGTGCTGCAGGTCGTCTACGTCTGAACAGCAATTTTCCTTCTCGAATAGCTTGGACTGTGTCCCTACCGTCTGGAATCATAACATAATCTAGCCCACAGACTGATGTACCAACGCCAGATCTGCATAAGGAATCATCAATAATGTACGACTTGAGAGGATATTCTCGTGATATATGGAAGCTTTCTGCAGACATGCAGGTGATAACCTTCGACCCATCAAAATGACATTTATGGTTCTGCAAAAGGTAGTGGGTACAAACTCACTTAGTCAGCATTTCACGGGGACCATCAATACTCTTCTTCATTCCGAAGTCTCCAGGAGATGATTCATAGCGGATTCCACATACTTCCTTGCTTGAAGGTCGGATGCATATCTCATAGCTCTGACCATTTAGGTACCTGTATCCTTCGTAGTTGAAGGATTTTATGCTCCCAGACTCCGCGAGGTAGTATTGGGTACACCCTTCCGGTGCTGGAAGAAAAAGTTCATTTGTCTACATTAATGGAACATTATGAATTCCTCTTTCCACATTTATTAGGTCAATCGGATACTATTATCAGCTGGTGGTGAATGAACAAAGCATTCCTTCTCTAAACTACGAGTGCTCCCTAGATGAAGATGTGGGCACAAGACTTCTCTAGTGAGATCCACACCTTTCACGCTTAACTTCCTACTCACAGCTTTCGTCTCTCAAGAACAAGTAGACAATTAAAGGAAGTTCGAACCTCGTAAGATGTTAAATGACGAGCAGTCAATCTGAGTGAGCCAAACTCCAAAACGATAAGGTCTTCCACGAACAACCGTTATGAATTTGAAGTCCACGATGGATGTATTTGTGTCAAAAGTTTCCAAGTGAAGGTAGACTAGACATGTAAAATAAAATGGACATTGCATTTATTAATACCAAACGATAAACGACATCCAGTTTCTTCCATTGATATTGAAAAGGAAAAGAAGGCGCAAAAAAGTAGAAATGAAAAGCAACATGATAAATCTGTGGCAGTTAATTCTACTGAGAAATTCAATCGCTTTTAAAAATTAGAGTTGTATAGAATAGATTTCTACTATTTCCTCTTGTTTTCGCCAATGTAATGTGAGGGTGGTGCACTACGCAAGAAAGTGCAAAAACTTGAAAATTCTTGAAGAAGAGAACACGAAAAAGTAATCGGGAAAAGGTTTTATGCATTAGCGACCTAAGCATTGTATAATGTGCTTTTGAAGTACACAAGCTACATAAAAGTTCATAAAACCAAGACCAGTTGATGTTAGCCCGTACAATGTTGCTCATTATTGATTCCGCATAAAGGAGGCAATCCAGTTGGCCAAACTGAACCTTCAACGATAAGGAATTGCGAAAGACATTCTCCACGTACAGGATCCATTAACTCAGTATCCACAAAATCCACCCGAATCTGTTGAAGACAAGACAACCAAGATTGTTCTTCATACTCGTTGTTCCCATCTGATAAATTCATAGAGTCAAGTCGTTACCCACTTGGCAAATATCATGGCTCGTTACAACAAATCGGAATGCACAATCTCCCGTATTTGAGTCATCGTCGGGGTAATTCTGACTCACAAAATTAACAACCAAGTCTTTTCCAATGTCTCCACACCTGTAAACTTGGATATTATTTTATAAATCATCTTATTTGTATCAGATTTAATTCTAGAGTCGTGTTTAATCATCATTATCAGTCTACAAACTTAGCCAACATTTAAATACCACCAAATGCCAGAAATTCCATGCTGCTCACCTTTAGGACTCGGAAGAGACTTCCCACCTCTTGACTTTGACTGTAGATCTCTCAAAGCCTGAGGAACTTTAAGATGTCCATTGCTTACAATAATTGTGTTTGTCAAAATAAATAGCACCCAAATTATGAACGACATTCCAGGAAACATTAGAAATGAAACCTCTAGGACAAATCTAGCACACGAAGTAAATCAAATCTCTGCAAGTAGCAAGAAGTAAAAAGGACAACTAACTGGGTACAACAATTGTATGATTTTTATTTAGTTGCTCTTGAATCCCGTGTGAATGTGAATGAACCTTCTTTTTAACATTGAATGCGAATAAAAAAGAGACTTAACAGAGTACGCAAGTTGGGCAAAAAGACCGTATTTCTATAAACGTATCTGTGTCATTTAAGGATTTTGTGTCGTGTGTGGTCAACTAAGTGGAAATAGGTACACAGGTACCATAATGTACAATCTCAGCTTTATTCTTTCCCATAACAATCATTTTGTTCTTCTCGTTTAGTACGTCTCCTGATGAATGTGAAAGAGTTTAGCTTGTGGGAAACAGCTTGCAGATTACATATTCTCGTGAGCTTCAACAGGAGAGAGAATGTGTGTTATGCTGAAATAGATACGCTTCGTGGTTCTCTTTTAAAATACCAAAATGTAAATTCCAAGTGAATGAATAAGTGTTGCACATTCCGCTCCGTTACAGAATTCCTCCAGATCGTATCAGGAAGTAAACTTTACTAAATAAATCCGTAGGTAGGAATTATTTGAGTGCAACAGTGTTAGCGTACAGTCAACAGCAGTACAAATAAAACTGCAATGACCATTAAAAAGTAGAGGGGAAATTTTTTATTTATTTAATTTAAGAGGGCCATATTAAGACCGGGTTAATGCTGACGATTAGCCAAAAATAAAGATCTTAATGAAGATACGATGTGAATTGTGATAGCCTTTCGCAAATATGAAATGGATATGTTGTATGACACTACGTGAGCACGCAACAGAGTCATTTCGTCGTAAAAAGAGTCATATGCCTTAAGCTGTGTTGGAAATATTAGGGACGGAAAACTAGATCGGAACTGCTGGGGAGAACAAATTCCAGAGTTGTATAATATTAAATACTGCAGAACAATTGGTGGAGGAACGATAATATTACGTGATGATTAAATCAAGAACTAAAAGGTCCACCCACAGACTCAAAACCAAAGTATTAATTTATTTGTGTCATTTAAAATGTCATCTGTTTCCACCAGCAAATTTAGTGGTGTGACCGGTCAAACTAAACGTGCCGTGATTAAGTGCTTCACCTACACCCCCGTCAAACACTGCATTGTGGTTTAATATGAGTCGCACAATCCATCCACCTCACATTTCCCGTCCCACTCAAGACCACAATTAGCACTGGAAGTGTGTAGTCTCGCATTATTTGAAAACGCCCTGGTTGCTCTGTAATTGGGAATTTTTAAAACAACATTCTATAGGAGCTTATGAGGTGTTGAGTTAAACTGCTTCGTATACATAATAACAAGGAGAAAAGGCAACATTATGTTCAGAAGTACTTTATATAGTAAAACTTCCATCAGCATAACCAAATCTCTTCTCATGACTCCATATAAGCATTAACTGCATTAAAAAACAAATACTTACACTAAAGGTCAGCCAGTTGTCGTTCCACAGCATATAAAAGTTTATTCCGATTATTTGTATACTTAAGTTTTTACATTAGTGCCTTACCAGCAGCAAAGCACGAGATACAACATTTCGTATTAAATATCGCAGAAAAGCAAAGAACTTTCAGAGCTTCGAAGAAAACATTTTATACGCTATACTGTGATACATATAAGAGTATAAATAATACGAGAAATTCATTTAAACAACTTACAGTAATTGTACAACAGAGCAGAGTGAATCAACTAACACATACAAGCATTTGCCTACATGGAGTACCACATTACTATAAAGACAGAGAATACCTCAGGGATAATCCATGAATGACGTAACCGAAAAACTGCCTTTAACCCGCTTAATTAGGTCAAATCCCCTGACCCTGTGTGTTAAAAATCAGTTCCGTCATTTATGGATAGTCCCCAAGAAGAAATCCATATGAAAAGTGAATTTGTTGCAAAAACGAAAAGCCAATTTACACAGTAGAAAGTAGAGTTCACACTTTTAGAGTAACGCCAAAAAGTAATGTTGGTGTTTACAAACCCCTTAAAGTTTATTGATTGATTCGGTTCATTAATTACGAAGATTTGATATGCTTCAGGTACAGTATAAAAAGTTGTTGATTTTAGCTAACATAAATTACAGGCGTTGGTTGTCTCTCTTCATCATGTACAGACTTATTTTGGTACTTACCTTAATGTCTAATATTTAAAAAACTAAATACCTACACTGTTAATTAAGGCTGAATGTAATAATAATCAGCCATTAAGCTTTGAACCAATACAATACCAGCAATTAATTGTGACTACTCGCAAATCGTACATCACCTGCTCTGCTATAAATTCCTATCTGGTGTAACAAATTTAGCGCTGTATGAGCTGAAAAGAAAGAATCCAAAATCATTTGAAAATTCTTACAAATAATGCGATAGACTTTTGATGATGATGAGTGTTGTTTCCGATTGAAATGTAAAAATAGATATTTGTGCAATATCTTTGTGCATATGAATACAATGAGGCGTTTTGACTTGGGCACGAACACGACATAGATACGACGACGTTAACACAGTTGGGTTTGGAGGTTGGGTGTCTTCTTGTCTTGTGGCGTGCTCTTTTTATTAAAAGTATCAGATTCTCGGAAGTTCCCAGAAAAGTATCTCACCGATTTTGCCCTGTTTTCTCTTACCATTCTAATCGTATTGTATAGTTTGATTGAAGATGATTTGTAGATCACATTGATATTCCAAATATAGCAGAGTGGATAACTATTCGCCTGTGTCCTTCGTCTACACTGAAGATTCGTAGATAATTATTTGAATGAGTCTCGGCTCATCAGATTCCACCATGTCGATATCAAACTCATCTTCATTCTCCCAGAACTTCTTCCAAATGCTTCCTTCACGCTTCATAGCTTTTGAACTCATTGCTAAGGCTTTCTTCAACTCCTTCAGGTCTTGTAACACGTTCACATCCAAGTTTACATTGTTCCCGTACCTGCTTGATCAATCATACACACACAATAAATACACCAATCTACACACATCCCAATATTGAATTTACACATTCACTACACTCAACACGTGTGTGCGTGTTTTTCAATTCAGTCAACACTCTATAAATAACACAATATGGGCCAATTAGCCTTTCTAAATTGCCTTTCATTTATAGGTTATCGTTATACGCACCGAATGAATTCATGCGTGTAAAAATTAAGCACAAATGCATGCAGAAAAAGAGGCTAGAGTTTAGTACCCTTTCTCAAGACTTTAATACGTACGAACATCTGCCGAATCGAACATAAACACCCCATAATCCTTTAATAGTTTACGATTTTCATTGAAAACAGACGCATGACGTCATTTCCCTTTCCCTAACATTTCTGAATGGCTCATCTGCTCTCTCTCTCTCTCTGTTGAATGTAGGTAACAAGCACTTCGCTTAATGTTGAATAAAAAGTACTCTCTTCAACGAATCTTCGAATATCGAGTAAATGTCAACAAACACTCTTGGGCAATCAGTTTAAAATGAGCCAAGAAGATGAGTGTACTATAAGCAAACAGGTGAAAGTTACCGACAACAGAGCCAGCAAAGTTTATGTCTTCCCATCTACACGATGCATGCAATCATAGCATCACTAGGGAAAACATCAATAAAACCCGAAAATGAAATGTCTCACTTTTTCAAAGACTCAGATAATCCAGATAATCCCTGTAGGCGTGAAGACAGCTCTCGCATTTTCTTCCAGGAATCCGCATACTGAATCCGCACGAGCTCAATAGCCGTCGAAGTCAGAGCAAGACCGATCATAATATAGACTGTACACAGCAGCATGTAGGTCGTCTCCTCTAGAATAATCAAAGTGTCATTTCCACACACAAGCCTTTATTGTTTCCCTCAACTTAATTAGGCATTTCAAATTCATCTATTGTTTCTCTCCCTACGATTCTATTCACTAAAATAAATTAAATCAGCTGGGAGTCTACGTCTACTTTCCACACACTTATTTGTCTATAAGATTGTATACAACGGATTCCATCTTAAGCCGCACAACCGGCCAATTTGATTCAATTATTAAGAAAAGTGCATTGAAACAGCAATTTTAAAATGTATTATTCACCGAACCCCCATTAAAATACCGAGGGAGCGGTTAAACCAGATAAGTTACGAGAGTCCCACGATCCCCGGGATTGAATGAACACATTCGTTCTTCAGAAGTTAGGATGGCAGTCTCTCGAAGAAAGTAAAAAGATCAGAGAGTTCAGTAGAGCTGACTGTGTGTGTGTGTTCATGAGCACAAGATGATCCGATACGGTAGCAGTGTAGAGTGTAGGCTACGCGTCTACTAAAGTAGGCACCATTGAAGTTTATGAGGTAGTGAGATTACTGCACTTGGAGAAACCGAACGACCAGGAAAGTTGCTCTAGTTTTGTATGCGAGCCTCCAGCAGTAAAGAAACCTACTGGAACCGGTTAGGGACAAGCGAGGAGGAAGTCAGTGCTGGAGAAAGTGTAGCAGGAAATCAATGCACGTAATCATGCTCTCTGCATGGTGCATTTTTATGCTCCCACTGAATTTATCCTCCCTTTCGATTATCTTTACAAACCTTGGTCAAGTTTCGCTTGACTTTCATTTTGCACCTTTCCAACTGAACTTCTCGTTGTGTAATAAATAAAAACTCGGGAGCTCAGCACCGGTGAGAAAGTGATGGTTGTGTCTGACGGTTCGGAGAGGTTGGGAAGAATTAATGAAGAAAGCACTCCACACTCGGGTCGTATATGTTATGATGAGTGTCATGTAGCACAGGGAAAGTATGAATGAGTGGCATGCAGAGTTGCAGAATGGAAATGAGGATATGACGAAAGTAGGTTGAAAAGATTTCATTTGGAGTTAGGGATTCAAAGTAGGCTTCTATTTCCCGTGAATGTAATTGGAAGCCCTCCCATTTCCATCATAAATAAATATATAGTGTGAGGAGATGAAGACAAATGAAATTGTGGGGGAATGGAGGAAAGGACTGGAGGTAGTTAAGGTGTACGTGAAGAGGAAGCAGAAGGGAGAGATTAGTAATAAGTAGAAAAGTAAAGTAACTTTTACTGCACAAGATAACTGAATGTTATGTAACATGTATGAGGCTTAAGTAAGTAGTTCGTGTGTGCATATCCAGTTGTACAGAGTTTTAAAGGGATGAAGAGCTTTCATTTTCCTAAGGTTCTCGAGTATGAAACACACACACACACTCTCTCTTTTACTTACTCAGCTGCTGCTGCTGCTGCTTCTGGGTGGATTGGCATGGCACGATAGGAATCGGGATTCTAGTTTTGTTCTAAATAGAAAGAAAGAACTTACCAGGCACAAGATCTCCAAAGCCGATGGTAGTCATCGTGATGAAGCAGAAGTAAAAGGAATCGAAGAAACTCCAGTCTTCCCACAAAGTAAAAAAGTATCCACCAGCCGAGATGTAGAGAAGGAGAGAGCCCACGGCACAGCCCACTGTCGCTGACTTTCCTAATTTTCCCAAGCAACATTAAATTCCAGACTGTGGTTTGCAGTCACCTTTCACTGGTGACCAAATTGTCTCTCACTACTCTACACGTTTATAAATGAGGCTGTTCTACTGCGGATCGCAACCATTCGCAGCAATCTACAAGAAGAGCTGAGGCTAACAAAGAATTCGATGCATCAACAACTACTTTTCCATGATGCAATGCGAGAGTTTACGTAAAGGACAACATTGCGAAATATGCATACAAAATACATTGAGAATAAATACACAGAGAAAACGGAGAATAAAGTTCAGCTGAATTCTGGACGCTCTACTCTACTGAAACTGCCTACTGCTCCAAATAAATGCAACTTTCTCTTCAGTAAAATAAACAACAATGCTCTACTAGTCCAGTGAGGAACTTCATAGCGATTCAGATTACTCATCCACCAAAAGCTACAACACTACAAGAGTGAAAGTTACTTGCACCATCGAATGTGACTGTGTGCGATCTCTAATATTCGTCTATTTGGCCCATCACATCCTCGTTCCTTTTTACTTATTGTATCCCTACACATATACTCGTTATAAGCAGCCACACATTTTTACTATGAATTGTTGCCAAATGTCATTAACATGGTTTGTAAGTAACAAATACTGAAAGGGCAAAAACACCAAACTGGCTGGAGCTTTTATGACAGAACCCATCTCTGGTTTTCTACACAGCAGAACTCATTCATACTTCACTCATTGTGCTTAATCATTTTCCATACAATCTACTGTGTTTTTAGTATATCATTGAACCATCAGATCTAATATGCAACATTAACTTCAAAATTAAATATGAAACTTTTGTGCTCTAATCACTGCTCGCAAACTAAAAATCAGATTGATAATGTGGTGGCATTTAATAATATGGTAGGATTGTGTTGAGGCCGAAACTCGAAAGGTGCGAGGTGCACTTTTAATTGTGGGCTGTCCTTGGACGTTAATTTCATGAGTCATAATAATAAACAATATTTAGAAAATTTAGAACATAAGCTGCCGATTTTTATAGTGCCTTAGGAAATTATTGTATGCAATTGAGTGAGTGAGTGATAAAAACCTACCAATAATTATACTGTTAACTGATGCACGTTCAGGTATAATTGAGGTGTGCTGTGTTGTGCATTTGGTTAAATAGCTGCTTTCGACTCGATTAACTGTGAATAAGGCTAATAATACTCCTTGGCTGGTTTATATTTTATAATCTGAGTAATTTAAAGAATACTTAGCTGCCTGCATTAGTCATTTTCTAATCACATTCATCATAGTGCATTAAAGAACATTCAGAAGCAGAGTTGTATATTGTTTATACCGTATTGTGCGCATACAAGCCCATTAATTAACATATAGCGAACATGTAAAAGAGTAATTAAAGATTGAAGTTGATAGCTTAGATTTTTGAAAGCGTGTGCCATTCGCTAGAATTTGCTTAACATTCCAGGTGGAGTGTGGGAGAAAGATGAAGTTTAGGGAGCCGAGTAGCAGAAAAGAAAATGCTTTTACTGGAGTTTTTTATATCAAGGGAGTTGGATGGTAAAACAAGACTGACGATGAGTATTCTCATCATGTTGAGAGAATAGCTGACGATGATGATGAGGAGAGATGAAGAAGATGATTCCATGATAGCTACACAGACTGAGATGAACT
>JAQGAC010002320.1:0-10641 GCA_034696585.1 Isotomurus maculatus
TTAAAGTAGCATCAATTTCGCAGCACACTACAAAGGAAACCTGCTTAGTTCATGGCAAAATTTTCCACTGAGGTTTCGTTCAAACCCAGCAGACAGCATCCTTGCAATATGAAGATCCGTATCTGTTTTAATGATTTTTGAAATAACTTCATATTATGGTCTATGGTATTAATTACTGCTATGCTGTAAGTATTACATGCATGACAAACTAATCTCCTTGAGAGTGTGTCCATTTGGCAATGTGTTACACCTTCTCGAAATGGTAATAAGTGCGAGTGTATACAGTGTCAGACAGTCATTCAATTATAAAAGGGCTGTTTGATAATGTTTTGGACGGCTAGTTTTCACCGTTGTTTTATTTGATTATCTGTCAGATTTTGTTGGACGTGGGAGTCCCAGACGACACAACATGAACAACAAGACAAGACAGCACTAGTATACAGTAGGACTGTTTAGCGACATACGCCTATGTGTCAACTTCATCCAAAATGACTCTTTGTAATTAGGAGATCAACGAAATTGCCCATTAGGTTGGAATTCCTTGTTGTCGCAGACTTGCAGCTCAGTATCTAATTAATTCCTTTGATGAGTTAAGTTTAGTTAGAAAGTGGAGAAACTTGAAAGGAGATGAATTTAGGATTTAGGTAGTTTGGTACAGCAATAAAGCATATAAAGTTTACTTACTACTCGTACTCACGTCACATTTCCACCAACCCACCAACGGAAGAAGAGAAAAGAAGAGACATCAACTTGATTCAAGTTTAACCCTTACAACACCCTGAGATCCAAAAAACTCTCAGTTGGGCCAAAGTTTAGCTGTTAGTCACTTAAGATAAGTTTGCCTTCTAAGAAAAGTTAAGTTGGACAGTTGGACCTTTTCTCAACATTATAACTAAAGTTGGGCTTCATCCGTCCCATCTTTTTTTAAATCTTTCGTCATCAACTCCCTTTCCTTCAAATTGTACTGAACACTCGAAGCAGTAAAACTTTCAAGATGAATTAACTTTCTTTCTCGAAACATCCCGTTTCATGCGAAACACCGCGCTGTCTTAAATTAAAATTACATAATTCGTTACCTTGCTGTGTTTGTGCTTAGCAAACCACTTAACAAGTTATTATTCAATCTCCATTTAATCACTAATTAATTTAAATTATACAAGCCATTAAGAGGAACGTTTTGTAGGTAGCCAAGTCTAACCAACCCTCACACAAGAATTCTTACTGCGAAATATCTCTGCGCAAAGAACTGATTGTGTTTAAAGTCTGCTTAGATATTTCCCTCATCTTATGTTAGAATTTAGATGCAGTATGTAGCGTGTTGCATGTAAGTATAAAGTGCCAAGCAATTCCTAAAAGTATATTATACACCTGGCTTAAGGTACAAAGGGTATTTTCTCTACAAGTCAAAGAAGAAAAGAAACAGACCGCAAACAGTAAAAAAATCTCACAAGAAGTAGTCTGACAAAATATATTATTCTCATTCTGCCTCCTTTACAATTACTCATAACTTCTGGCTTAACTCTACATGATCGAAATAATGATCATTTCTCTTTCTACCTAAGCAACTCACCAAGCCATCTTACTCTTCCATTGCTTACTGTACTTTCAGCTCTGACCACTTTTTCCCAACATGCTTGCACATTCATCGTTATGCTGAATGAGTCAAGCCAAGCCTTAAAAATACTTCTTTTCTGTAAGTACATAATACAAGCAACCCTAGAAACCCAAGCCAAGTTATATGATTTGTTTCAGCAAAAAACTCGGTTTAATAGAAACTCCTTCTCCCTAAAAGACTCTCCTTGGATATATTGAGTAGCACAGAAAGACTCCTTTACCCAACAGAACCCAACTCGTTAAAAACACACAAAGCTTACACTCTAATATATAAAATACATCTCACTATTCCAAACTGCTATACACACACTCTCTCCAGCCTGGACAAAGTCTGACGGAGTTCGAAAGAAGTCTATTCTTCTCAACAGACCTTCAATTTCAATCTCCAGCAGTCACAATTTTTTCTTTCAAGATCTCTACGATTAAATAGAACCTTTACTTGCATGTAACATTCAATCGTTTAATCATCCTAAATCATAAATACGTAATCCTCTACACAAGAAATGATCCTACATGCTATATTCACCTGTTTCCCTCTACGCATCTTTACCCACTCATCTTCAGATAAGATGCCCGATAACCTTACTTCGGAAAAACAAATTGTCGCATAAATATTTCTAAAATATTCCCATCATCAACACACTTAAGTCTAAACTACATCTATTTCTACATTTTCTCCACTTTTTACCCTTCTTAGCTCTCTCTACTGGATATATAAGACTTAAGCTGCCTAGGCTTTTGTATCGTATAGTTGTGTAGCATTATAAGGAGGAGTAGGAGGAGGAATGGTACGCTGCTGCTGCTGCTGTACTCTGTATACTACTACTAGCTGTGTGCACATTAAAGAAGGAAAAATTCCATCATCATGTAGTAGCGAGGGTTCTTTTTTGCAGCGACTGACCGTGTGTAAAGTAAAACAGTTCTGTTAAGTCAACTGAGGGACTAGAGGGAAGGGAGAGAGATGCATCTTAGGGCAGAGTATCCTTGTTGGCGAGCATGAGAGGTTGGTTACATTACAATAAGATAAGACAAGATGAGATAGAGAGCAGCCCACCGCTAAACCCTTCTGAACAACGACTCTTTAGTTGCACCACCGTTGAAGGTCGACACTGTTTATTGTGTGGAATGGAGAGTCTCTCTCAGATATTCTGTACAACCATCCCCACCACCACCACCATCACCACCACCACCATCACCACCACCATCACCACCTATAGACACAAAATATGTCTATCTCCCTAAGCTGGAGTTTTTCCTTCGAATGCTGCACAAACTGCGTATCTTTCTATTCTGTGCATTCACATAAAAGATAGAATTGTTGTCTCTATCCCAGTTTGTAAATGAATTCTCCTCTAAACCCGTACCTATTAATACCTTCTCAACCGCATAGTCTCCCTATATGTCTATGTCTATATACCAGTGTAGTCTCGCTTAAACCCTACTAGCTTCCCTCCGTATATATAAATGATGATATACATAGGGATACATACGAGTGTGTGTGTATCTTTTACCGAATTATTGGGTCTCTTCTTCTTTTCTCTATCACAGTTACCAGACAAACTACTATCACATCACCAGAAGGAAATTATTTTTCTTTCCATTCCTCCTTCATGTTGAGCTGCTCCTTGCTAGGAGAGTGTTGGCTTAGAGTTCTTTAGGTACTCTTCTACTGGGTAGGCCATTTATTTCTTTCACATCAGATAGATCAGAACTCTAGGAGAACACTAAGTTGCCATACGACTGGTGCATGTAACGATATAACTGTTATACACCTTTGCTTCGTGAAAAGATGACTTTAAGTGCAAAAGGTGTGATGGAAAATTTAGATTTCTATGCTTTACTCACTCTACTTTTTATTCTATTTTTTACCTCTCTTAACCGTATAAGCTGAAGCCTGAGGAACATGAATGCTAAGGCTGTAAATATGTGTCTGTCTGGTAACGCATTTTTGGTTTAAGACCCATGTTATCTGAAAAACCCACAACATTATCAGATGTATATACTTTTCTAAGAATTTCACAAAGATGAAAGCGGAGACTCGTTACTCGTTACCGTTTACTGAACTGCTTATTTACATTTCGAATTTAAATATAATATCAACAACCCATAGAGGGGTATTGAATTCCGATAGGTTCCTCTTCAGAAATGCAGGAAGACCAGAGGATCGAATCGGATTGTGAAACGCTGCAAAAACAAAAACAAATACTAGTGTAAGCTACTGTATGATTTTGTATGCTACGTAAATGCTGAGTATATGTTTTGACTGTTTGACTCGAGAAAAATCGCATTATTTACTACTGCAGACTTTGGACTCAAAGCTACCTAAAACTCACACGAATTGCAAATTGTGAGCTGCTGGGAGGATTCAAATGATGTTAGTGTTTCAATGCCTAGTAGTTACTATTTTCATATAATCAAGGACAAGCGTCACATCCCACGTTTTCAGATTTTGCATTGCATGGATGGATGGAGATTGGACTGAAATGTTTTCTGTAATTGTGTGTGTGCGTTTGCTAGGTTTGTTTTTTCCATGATCTGCATTTTTCAGGCTTCGGTGAATTATCCTGTAAATTCGATACTCGTGGTATTCAAAGAAAACCTAAAAGCAATGGTATAAACTTTCAATTTATTTATCTCATTATTCATTCACTGGCGACGAGAGTGCAATATTGGGTTCCAAGTGTTCTTGACTAGACATCGTTACCAATTTCGCGAAGATTTCTCTTGGACGTAATTTGATGCATGAGAACCACTTTGTTTATTCATCGGTATTTAAAAGTGCTTTCCTGTTTACGACATTCTGATCGTCTCCAGACGCTTGCTGATTTAATACCCATTCCCATTCGCACTATGAATAGTATGAATGTTATCAGGCTATAAGTTAAATGTCGTGAATACTTGCTTGTATACAAAATCGAGTGGACAAGTCCCCAAGTGTAATTGATTCCGATAGAATTCCAAAGCCATTAAATATTCTTAAGATTACACACTTGAGTGTCCTTGTTCGCTTGAGCAGTTAAAATTAAAATGACAACGGCCAGACACGCATATCAGTTTCATTCAATGACATATATCGACAAGTTTGGTGACAAATGTGGCGTCGTGAAATAGTTGTATGAAGGCACAACAGGACATCTTGAAGTATCAGGAGATTTGGATGAGGCGATAGGATGTTGAGAAATGTCACGCTTGGTAAATGGTTCATTTGGCATAAGCACGACTTATCTTTTCATCGTGTGGGTTGGAGGAGAAGACAGGCCTCGAAGTTGTGGGTATGAATTAAGTAGGTATAGGGGAAAGTGAAGAAAGTTACAAAGGGAAAGCAGTAGTCAAAAGTACTTAAAAGTACGAGAGAAATTTTTGTAGACTAGAGTGGGCACCCAAGAACTTAAGTTTGTTGAACATTAAAACAAAAAGTTTTCTTTGCGTCCTCAAATTATTCCCTGTTTAGTTGTATGCTAACCGTAGAAGAAAAAAGTAACTTTCCCCGCTGTCGGTTGTACAGGCCTAAAAGTTTGTTTCAAGGGGTACGCTTTCACGCTCCAAAATATTACTTATAGAAAAGTAAATCCCCATGGCACCGATTGTGCAGTTTGCCAACTGCAAAAAGTTTCAAATTGGAGTTCTAAATGTAAATGTTCCGAGTCGTGCTTACATCTTGAATAGAGAAGTGAGAGACGGCAGGATGAATTTCGAATGAGTTAGTTTTACTATTTAGTCAAAGTTGGCACATTTAGAAGTGTGTGGAGTCACTCCCCACTGTAAAAATGCTATTGCCACTCTCCCACATTATTGTTTAAATCCAAATACTTTCCCCACTTCTGACTTCCCTTGATTTCCTCTCTTGAACAATGAACCCTTAATGGAAATTACCTCCTCTTACCGTTTTACCCTCCCCTGTACACTTTTTAACTTCACAATGACAAGAACATTTGCAAAACAACTTTGCAACTTTCTCAATAACTAAGACATTATCTGATTAGATTACGCCAAAGATGTGTTGCTGCGGAACACTGGGCGAAATGGTTTCATTTTCTGCACAGACTACTTTCACTCTAATGAGAAGACTCGTCGGTCTTTTGGGTTTTAATTGGAGAAAAATTACTGCCTTCTTTCTTGTTTAAAAGTCTGTTTTGTAAAGAGGGAACATGGATGATGCAGGAAGGTTGGCTTAGTGCTCTGAATACAGAATGTACATGTTGATTGTCATTAAGAGTGCTGATAAAGTAATTACTGGAGAATGTACGCGTGACAGGAGAGGAAGCGAAAGGATTTGAAGTGGAGAAGGTAATTAAGTTAGACAGATTAGGTTCATCAGGGCAAATGAGATGGATATTGAGTTGGTGTCAGTTCTATGGATCGGAAAATGAACTTACTACTTAGTTCACGGTTCTAATGATTAACAAACGAGTGGCTGCTAATTGGAATGTAAATATGTGACTAAAGAATAACATTGTAAAGGGAGAAGACTGGGAAGGAAGGAGGAATTTTTTGTCTTTTCCTTGTAAACCCAAAGTTGATCTGTACTCAACTAAGGGAAAAGTGAAGTCAAGATTAGTTTGTGTGAAAGTTTGAGGGAAAAGTTTATTTTACGTTTCATTGAAAGTTCCTCAATGGAGTTTCACCTCATGGAGTTTAGTTTAGTATTAGTTTATACACTTTCTAGTCAACTTTTTCTTGTGCTTCGTCTTCCACTTGGAAAACAGCGACGTATCTATCTTAAGTCCTCCACCACCAACAGACTCATTCTGTTCACATAAATGTTCGGAACTTAGTTAGTTATGAGCATTGCTATGAAAAAAGTAACTATCATGAAGAGCATTCCGTAAAAGACTAATCTCCCTTCATCCCTAATGCATCACTCGTACTTTTGCTACTAATGTTTAAGGTAGGGATGTTGCTTCGTCGCCCAGAAATTTGGGTTCACTCTCCCTCTCTCCCTAATATCCGATTTTGTCCATACAACAAAGTAAACTAATAAGTAAAACTGGTAAAGTTTAACTAACAAGAGAGCAGGGAAAACTCTTTTAGTAAGAAAAGAGCTTTCCCTTTAAGTTGAAAATGTGTGAAACTTTGGCGATTGAAATGGGAAACTTTTTGAATTAGACGAGCAATGGTCTTTTAAAATGGCCCTTCTCTACTTTCGCTCTGTCTCTCTTTTAATTTTAATTCTGTCCTAATCAATTATCAATCTGTCTTCCTAACCACCCAACCAGGAGCAGAAGTTTCAACAGTGTGAGCAAACTTACTTCCTCCCAATGTACTCTCCACTGATACGGAGAAAGCATAAACTTTCTTCCACAGACAATATGGATAAATACTTGGATGATGAAGAAGTTCTTGTTGTTGAGGTTAAATTGAGGTTTACTCTGAAACTTTCCTCTAACTTAAGTAATGATAATTGACTTTAGTTCACATCTCTTCATTACTAATTAATCTAATTTACATTTACCTTTCCTTCACTTCTCCTCTAATGTGTTTAATCTCCAAGAGTCTAATTATTTGCTTATTTATCTTCTCTACTCCACCGGGAATTCCTACTCAACCGGAAAACAACTTGCAAGACAGCCTGTTAGAAGAATCATAATTACTGTAATCCCTTCTCGTTTCCAAGATTCCTCAAATTAATATGATACATGTAACCTGGAACCCACGTACGCAACCAGCTCCTACGTAATTCTTCCCAACTACGCTTCCCATCACATTAATGCGGAGAGATGTATTTCCGACTGACTGAACTTACTCTGGCCCAATTTGGATCTCATAATAACTCAAACATCCGGTCGTGGCTATATACACACACCCAGACAATCAAGTGGAGTTCAATTTGACTGGAAGACTTTTAGCAAACGTGAAGAGCATTAGCAAGTTCAGGATACAAGAAGCACAAGCTATGGTCATTAGAGTAATGTGAGGCTATCATTCGGAAGAGAGTGTAATCGGACTTAGGGACGAACATAAACGCTGTGTGAGTAGAATGGGCTGTTACGGAAGAAAGGTTCCGCTCAGCGGTCATAATCAGGGAAAGATGTAGTAGCACAGTTATTAACACCAACTTTGTGTATATCGCACCATCCGAGCTAGTTAGCTGTGAGAGGATGCCAGAATAAGGGAAGACACAATAATAATAAAGTCTTAACAAGTTTATTCTGTGTGTGTGTGTGTATGTGGAAAGAGTTCATGGTGAGAAATTGGAGTGAAAACACAAAAAGAAGCAAGGAAAGTTTCTGTGCTTATGTTGATGATGATGATCATGATGATACATGCAGCAGCTCGGTGGAAAAGAAAGAAGGGGAAAAGATACACAGCGAGAAAGTTGCTTTATCCTCGTTTATTTATTATTGAGGAAAGTTTGTGAGGCGGCAATAAAGTAAAAGTAAAGTAAAAGTACAGCTCAAGTAAAATACAATACATGAAATAAAAATGAGGACATGGTTGGCTCTCTGTAAGTACCACTGTTGGTGGTGGTGTGGTGGCTGATAAAATTGCCTCCTTTCTTCATGTATGCACCACGACGATAGATATACTTTGAATGGCCCCACACTTAACATAACTACACACACGTCTTTAGTAACAACTTTCTTCTCCTTTACGTAAGGCGCAAATAACCACCAGCAAAAGAAAAGAAAAAGAGTATCAACAAGAAGAAAAACGGAGATGGAAATATTGTTAAACTTTTCCTTACTTTATTATTGAGTTTCTAACTAACTTTTGTACATTCATTTAAATGCTCTTTGCTTGTTACTCCTTTGTCAAAATACTTTCCTAACTAACTCTCTGGAAATATTTGAATACAACTTAACCATCTTTTCTCACCAGAGGCGAGAGAAAGTAGTTTTGCGTGGTTCGTAGAAAATGTGCGGTGCGGGTTAGGAAATCAAGTAGTCGGATATGAACCACTTATACATTTCCGTGGGCTTATTTTCTACAGCCAACCACCACATCCCCCATTCACCATTAGTCTTTCCTACTTGTTGGTTGTTCCTTTCCTTTAAACCTCACGAAGACGGCTTCTAAAAAATAAGTGGATTTCTTTATGACACTCGAAATGGCTTTATCGCTCACTATAATTGGAAGGAAATGAATTTGTTACTCAACCAATATAAACCACTCGCTAGACACGGATACTAGTACTCGGGTTTCTTCCAGACACCCACCAGATATGTTCTTTCTACTTCCGGATTATTGTAACTTTTCTTGTTAACCATTTCAGCTACGTCTAACCCACCAATCGCAACTTTTTTTCCGAGAACTTCGCCTCAGAATTATATTTCGCACAAAGTACATCTTAATTTTCTACTCATACCTTCTCTCCACTGTCTTTGCATAAATTACGAATTCACATTATAACTTCGATCCTCTTTTTCTACACTATCTGTAATTACACTAATATTTCACAAAAGTTACTACAATAGAAGTTTCTACTTAATGATTATTTTTGTGGTAGAGAAAGTTAAGAATAAAATCTGAGGGCTCCAGATGAATTTCTAGACTAATTAGGACTTGTTTGAAAACTAAGTTTGTTTGGGGGAACCAGGGAACCATCACACACACTACTACTACTTCTCCGTTTGAAGGACCCAGAGTTAAAAGTTCTCTCCTCTGAACAAACACACGAGCCAACCAGGTTAAGCTTAATTTTAATACGTGAATTTATTTTTTCTACAAGGTTTCTTCTTCTCTCAATCAATTTGCAAGAAAAGTGAGTCAAACTGGCTCAGTGAGGCAGAAAACGAAATGACAGAGTCAAACCGTTCCTCACGGGAAGTTGGAAGGTGTGTGTATGTATCTACACACAGTACACACGTAGCTTTCATGTGGCCGGAAGAGTTTCAAGCTCCAACAGTTCCATCAATACTAAAGTTTGGAGAACTCTGCCCTAAGGATCCCTTTTCCTACTTGACAGTTCAACGAGGCAGAAAACTATTTACTACATCTTGTCTACTTCATTCATCGTGTGCCTTTTCATAAAGTTATTGTAGCCAGTGGAGTTTATATGATGAGATGACATGGTGGTTGGTAGCGGTTGACTATTTTATTCAAGCGGATAGAACGCTTTCATTTCATATTGTAAACTTGCACCTAATTTGCCACAACACTCAGTGGAAAGTTGGTTTAATTTCGAGAAACTTTCATAATAGGTAAGTTTGTGTGATAGAAGGGGAGAGAGAGAGGAGAGAGGGTAGATGGGCGAAGAAGAAGTTCTCTCAGGAGAGCCCAAATGAACAGGAAAGCCAGGGAGTTAGCTAAGTGCACGAGAGAAAGTTTTTGATGTAACCTGAGACGTGCTTATTATTATAGTTTCTACGGCGGGTGCGAGTGTGTGTGTGTGTACGCCAAAATCTTGAAATGTGCACAGAAAATTGAAAGAACTTAAGAAAGTACTAATCTTTTTATGGGGAATGAGTTTCCACTTTGTGTGTGTGTAGGAAGGCTCCCTTGAAATGTAATACTGTGTCATTTCATGTATTTAGAGAATCCGATAAGCCAAAGCGTGTTCAGTTGATGTGGGTTAGGTGTCCGGATACTTTGTCACTACTACGGCTCCTGAGGTTAAGCACCAAGGGTGGAGGTGGAAAGGACTTCATGAACTTATGGTCAACGGAGAAAGTTACTTTCTACTTTGAACAAACCAACCAATTACTCTCTAGAAGTTATTCTTTGAGTTGATACCCCTGGGGCCTGCCAATGAGTTTCAAACAAAATATACCTACAAGATAAAAACTTTATTGGGCTTTCCATCTCCACTTTACCAAATCCCTTTTTTCCCTAAAAGAGGAAAAATTGTTTGTTCTTTCTCTTCCCTCCCTCATCACATTTCCATCCATCCGTGTCCCGAGTGAATGGACATCTGGATTTACTATTTCCGATTGTCTGTCGCCTTCCTTTTGTCCAACTTGTCAAGTCTCCACCAAAATCTCCCATCTCCTCTATTACCACCACGTCTCCTTTCACCTTGACACTATCAACCGCCCATCTAATCTTCACATATTTCACTCCTCACATTTTATTACCTTCCGCTTCAAC
>JAQGAC010002321.1:0-10639 GCA_034696585.1 Isotomurus maculatus
ACTCGTCACATTCAATACTTCGAACTAACCTTTACTAAAACGGGAAAACTAAGTGGAGGAATCTTGTGGGCTTATTGTCTTGAGAAATGGAGAGTGACGACTTGTGGAAGGCAATACAAAAAACTATTCATAATTAGTATGGCATAAACGCAGGCAACTGATTGCTTGACCTTTCCTCAGGAATCAAAGTAACTTCCACATATTCTACTACCTCATGGACACACTAATCGCGACAGGTCAGACGGATAAGTATCACTTGGAGAAAGGAAAGAACTACGAGTATCTCCCCACAAGTCCTTCCCACACTCCTCAAGCCAACACCGAAAAGTTTCGGGAAGTGAAGGAAGCTTTCAACGTCCTGGACTTCTCGCTGGAAGAACAGGAAACAATCGTCAAGATGCTGGCTGCGATTTTACTCATAGGCCAGATTCATTTCAAAGGGGAAGACGAGACAGAAATCGTGAATCCTGAAATAGTTGAAAAAAGTACGAACTGATGTGGCCAGACGAGTTTTCTCCTTAATTTTTATCAGCCACATTAAAGACTCTCTTTGTTTTGTCTTTCTACAAAGTTGCGGAGTTGTTGCAAGTGGACGATAAAAAATTGAAGTGGACATTTACAAACTACTGTGTTGTAACGGGAGGCGAGAGTGTCCGTGGGAAGAATAACTTTGACGAGGCTGAGGAGACCAGAGAGAGTCTTGCCCGATCTTTGTACTGCCGTCTTGTTGACTGGATCGTCAACTTGATCAACACCAAACTCTCATTCACTCGACTTGTTTTGTGAGTGAAGAAAGGCTTAGCATGTAACGCCTTATCGTAATTAATCAGTTTATCTTATCTGCCTCTGCTTAACCAGTGGCGATCAAAACTCACTGAGCATCTTGGATATTCCTGGATTCGAATGCTTCGCTCAGGAAAACACTCTCGATCAATTCCTCGTCAATATGACCAACGAACAAATGCAATTCTTCTATAATCAACGAGTCTTCATTTGGGAAATGGTATGAAGTAATTAGCAACTATTTTTTAGAAGCATCTTTGCAGGGAAATTGCGCAAGTCAAAATGCTAAAATGCCTTTTTATGAATTCACAGCAAGATTACGAGAACGATCAGTTGTCCCAACTTGGATACAACTTTCATGACAATCACGAATTACTCGATATTGTCTTATCTAAGCCTAATGGCCTTCTTTCATTTCTCGACGATGAGACGAAGAGTGGTAATGACCACCAACGGATGCTGGGTGAGATTTCATAAACAATACAACCACACACTTAAAATCAAACCTACCAACTACGAAACTCTCTCACGTAACTCTCCGTCCCTCAGATCAAATGAACAATAAATTGGAAACAAGATTCATTAAAGTTGCAGATGCGAATACTTTCACAGTTTTCCACTACTCGGGACAGGTAAGAAGTCTAAGAAGCAAAAATGTGGTTGTGTAGTGTGTGTGCATTGTGGCTGGCTGTAAATATGGCCAAATTCCTCACTCCCTGAGATATGCCCACGATAAATGACCCTCAAGATTGACAACGACTCCTTGTGACTTAAAGCACCTCCATCCTAAATCCCTATTGATCTCATGATCTTCTATTTCCCATACTCACAGGTGAATTACGACGCTCGGAATTTCGTTGAAAGAAACAAGAATTTCCTATCGCCTGAAGTAATTCAGGTTCTGCGAGCATCTGACAATTCAACAGTGACACAACTCTTTTCTAATCAAATGACCAAAACTGGCAATCTCACTATTGCTGATGAGGATGTCAAGCAAACTCGATGGACAAGTGCGCTATCAGCCAAACCCCATCAGCAAAAGGTACATTACACCAACCACACCAATGACAATTAATAAATTAGCAAACTGCACACCCATCTAATTACTCCGGCCCTTAATTTACGTCCAGAGATTCAACACTAAATCACGAGGCAGGTACAGTCAAAGCAGACAGATGCAAACCATCGGAGCTACCATGAGACACTCTCTACTTGAAATGCTCCAAAAGGCTTCACAAGGATCTGCTCATTTTGTACGCTGTCTCAGATCCAATCTCAAATCTACACCGTTTACCTTTGACCGAGATCTCATCAGATACCAAGTGAGTGAATCGTGTCTCATTTATCATCCAACCAGTAGGACAACTTGTCCCCTGTCCATTCCTACAGATTTATTGTCACTGGCATAAAATCTTCCTTCCTCCACTAAACCCCTTGCGAAATTCTTCTCTTTCAGCTCAGAGCACTGGGAATCTTAGACTCCATCCGAGCAAGACAATTAGGCTACTCCAGAAGACTCAAATTTGCCGAATTTCTACGCAGGTTGGCCTGAACCTCATCCAATTAAAATCAAAAAATCTAAATAGATTATTCTCGAACGATCAAATTGATGTTCCACAGATACAAATTCCTCGCCTTCGATTTCGACGAGGCAGTTGAAGAAACCAAAGACAATTGCAGGCTGCTTCTAATCCGCCTGAAAATGGAAGGATGGGCTTTAGGCAATTCCAAAGTATTCTTGAAGTATTACAACGAGGAATTCTTGTCCAGGTGAACTTCATCTCTTCTCCGTGTACTTCATTATTGAATTTATAATGATCGTTTCATGCAAATTAATTTATGCAACTTTCATGAGCTTTCCCACTGCGAGAGACGAATATCGTCTGGGTGGCTTAGTGGCTTTAGACTCACGAGGATCCCAAGATCTCATCCTTCTTTTCTTGTGTGGTATTTTACAGACTTTACGAAGACCAAGTTCACAAGGTGGTGAAGATCCAATCACTCATGAGAGCTTTCTTGGCCCGTAAAAAGACAAACACCAAGTTTCCACGATTGGCTGAGCTGAGGAAACAAGGTAGCATTTGCCGGGGTAACAGCGTCACTTCCACCGGAAGTGGGGCGGGTGAAGACGCGTAATCCGCATAACCAACACTTCTCCTAATTTCGAAATATGCTTTTCTAGAATCTAGTCAAAATAGAAGCCTAGAATTACTTTCTTTATTCTTTAAACAAATTCTTTACGAGAATGAGGTTTGCGTTACGTGCCGTTCACTAGAACTTTTTAATTTAAATCTCTGAGAGAACCTGTACTTGTTGAAAATATGATTCTAAAATAAAAAAAACTAAACTTAGAGTAAATCTAACAGACATTTTATTTATCACTGCACGTAACACAAACCACAATTCTCACTCACACAAAAAATCCAAACTCAAATCCTCTCCACTTTTGCATACGTTTTCTCATTAATTTCTGCAGTTCCCGATGAAATCTCCCCGGAAAAGGAACTCCTCGTTATCAAGAAATCGCTGACCGGAGGAGGAAGGAAGCCCAAAGCTCCTCCCATAAATCCCGCACGTCGTTCCACAGGAGCTTTAGACGTGCGTTACTACGATGACACTAGGAGATACAGTTCCAACACTACAGCGTCTCCCACTCCGGAACCCAAGCTGGGCTACACGCCCGTCTATTCCTCCAGAGCTTATGGAAGCGGAGTCTACAAGGGATACGCTGGAAGTTCCTCCATAAATTACCAGCAGAAAGGAGCAGCAGCCGCAGCTCCAGCAAAACCCGGGAGAAGAGTAAGTCTCGATCCTCCAGAGTTCTGCGAAGCTCCAGAAAGACCTGCAAGTCCACGTGACATCGCGAAGGCTTTTGAAGCAAAAGCCAGAGACAACGGGGATGTCGGAATGGGAGCTCGCTACAAACACCAAGTCCCGAGTTCCACGGGATATCTCCTCCAGAGACCCGTGAGTCCGGGAGACTACCAGCGATCCCGCAACCTGAATTTCAACAGGGGAAGCGCAGAATCCTTAAGAAGCAGAGGAAGCAAGTCTCCCGAAGTTATCAATCCGTTAGAGGAATTCACAAACTATGCTAATTCAATGATGGCTAATAATGAACACGATGAGCCTGGACCTTTCAACTTTCAGGTAAAATACATACAATCAACCTATGCTTAACGGAACTCCGTAACCTGTGTCGTAAATTTTGCATCTGCTGTAATGTATTTTATTGCTGTACAGGGAATGCTGAGAAAGACGAGCAACTGCAGCATAAAAGCAGATCCACCCCCAGAAATCTTCAGCAGGAAATCCTCCGACACAAACAGCAACGTGGCTGTGAATAAAAGCAGCAGCAGCAGCAACAGCAACCGCAGCGAAAGGAACGGCGGGAGCAATCCCATGAAGCATTGCTCCTCCACTCCGTTTCCTCTTCCGGGAATGACTTCCTCGGGACGAAACAACAATTCACACAGAGACGAGATGAGATCTTCGAAATCTTCGAATTCATCTCGACGAGGGAGTAACAATCTGTCGCCTCCTCAGCCGCGTCCTCGCAGCAGACGGGGCTCGTCTCTCGACTCTCTCGACATGGAAGAAGAGATGCCCATTTCTGTGTCAATCGGTCCTGGACTCATCATCGAAGGCTTCGCAGAAGACCTCTAGGAGCTTCCTTCACTTCCTTATTTATTGTAGCCTTAGATGACTTTAGACGAAGAAACTAGAACAAGAAATCACTTCTAGGAAATCAACTCTAACTGCTTGACTCTAATAGGTCGTCCTCTAAGAGTTGCTAATGTTACAGCTCTCCCAGCAGATCTTCCAAGTCTTCAGTTCCACTTGCTCATGGTCATGTGTAGTGTGTAGAAAAATCCTATTAGAAAATCAATAAAATCTAGAATCAAAATTCCCAGTGTGTCTAAATTTCTAAATTCTCAGTAAATTAAAAACGAAAAAAGAGAGATGGCTGGGCAGTACTGCTGCAGTCCGAGTACTCAGCTCAGCTACACTCCACCGCAGGGCTGCTGCGACCCTTGCGGAACGTCTGCGTCTTTCTGCAGCCCCTGTCCTTCGCCTTCAGGCTGCTCGTGGGACTCCCAATTCCACCAGATGTCCAAATTAGCAGCCTTTGCCACTGGAGGAAGCTCCAGGGACAATTGCTGCAGACCTCCACCTCCTCCAAACTTCAAGTGTCCTCCTCCAATCAGACGCATGGCTCCCTGCACCAATAAATGCTGTCCTCCTCCAGTTCAAATCTCCTGCTGTCCTCCACGTGGAGGAAAGACTCCTTCTGAGCGTCTCAAGAACGTCGACATGTTGGAGGAGCTCTGCTACTTCGCTCCAACCTGTGATCCCTGCTGTCCTCCTCCAGTCGACTGCTACAACGTCTGCAACTGCTGTGGAGAAGCGGAGATGGTCATGAGCTGCTGTCCTCCGCAATGTTGTCCTTGTCCTCAGCCTCCTCCCAACCCCGTAAAGTACAGCAGACGACAGAGATTCACATTCCAAAATGAACAGCAATGCCAACCTGCTTGGCCTTTCGATCCAGTAGATCCGTGTCCTTGTCCTCCTCCTTGTCAACGCTGTCCGGATCCTTGTTGTCCTCCAAAACCAAAGTATTCTAGTTTCTAGTCTAGTAATTCAAGATGTTCTAAATCTTAGACGCTAATTGTTTCCAAATTCCACGCAGACGTCCAAGCTGCTGCGAGAAGAAGAAGAAGAAGAGAGTTTGTGGTTCAGATTCGAGCAGCTGCGGGTCGAACAGTCGAATGCCATCTGAAACTGGGCTGTACTATTTCGACAGGAAGCGGAGGGTGTTCATTCCGGAGACCGAACTCCCGAAGCCACCGCCACCGCCAGTTGCAGAAGCTCCTCGAGCTGAATCCTCTGCTGCAGCTTCTGCAGCTTCTGGGAAACAAGAACAGCGGCAATCCTTCGTCTCACCTGCAACCTACGAACCTCCGCCTTATGAGGAGATCGAAGTGATCGAGGAAACTGTTGGCAATGAAAACGACGAGGTCGTCATTCAGCCTGTTATCCAGCCAATCATCATGCCGAATCCAAATTGCAACCCGTGCAATCCATGTAACCCGTGCAATTATCCATGTAATCCATGCAACCCGTGCAATCCATGCAATCCCTGTAATCCCTGCAATCCCTGCAACCCGTGCAATCCATTCTGCAACCCGTGCAATCCTTGCTGCAATCCATTTATGGGTGGAATGTGCAATCCCTGTGGTCCCTGCATGCCAATGTGCATTCCCATGTGTCCCCAGCAGCCTTCGCCTATGATGGGTCCTCCTCCAATGAATCCTCTCATGTCGATGCTCATGAACTCCAAGCTGATGAAGATGCTGGGGAAGCACAGGAAAAAGGGCAAACGAAGTCACCACAAGAAACGAGACTCCACTGTCATCGACTACGACAGTTCTTACGGAGACAGGAGAGGCAGCAGGTCAGACGATTACAGAAGACACGGGAGATCCAACGGGACTTCCAACGGATACTCCGAAAACTTCATCGTGCCTGGAAAGCCAGGATTGCTTTTCGGGGAGTCAGGTCCTCCGTCGTCGGCTAATCAGCAGGGATTCGGATCTGAAAAATCCGGAGTGAATAAACCGCTGAATTTCGCAGAAGTCCGTCTTCCGGAGGGAACCAGCCGCCATCAAGTTCAGCTGGAGAAGTCGCAAAGGACGATCCACAAGGGAACCTCCGTAGTCTCACTGGTTGCAGGGCCTAAGGCCAAGTCACAAATGAACTTGAGGGATGGAATCACACCAGCCCATGTGGAAACCACGGAGAAAGGGGAGACGGTGGAGTACTATCACATTCCTGAAGGTCAAGATGCAAATGTTCTCGTGCAGAAGGGAAAGTAATTTTATTAACAACGCTTGGAGCTAAGAGGCCAGTTAATTACAAAATCGCTTAATGTGACAGCTCAAAAAGTTATGCAAGTTATTTTCAACATTTTCAGTGTTAGATTGGGCGTATCCCTTACAAATTACCAGCGCAGTTAAGCAGTGATTATTTACGAAGTGACAATAATGTAAATTTAAAATGGACATTTATGACGAAAAAGAAAGGAACCAAGTGTAAAAAGTAAAACAGAAAGCCAATAAAGTGAATCATTCTTTTTTACCACTCTGCTCCTGTTGTTGTATACGTGGAAAGCTGGAGGAAGTTGTCAGGACAAAAGATTGGAAGTATTTAGAGAGCAGAAACACGTCCACTAAAACGTGGACAAGTGATCAAAATTCTTGTCGCACAAATGTGAAACTTTACTGGAGACTCAACTTCCTACTTTACCAGAGACTCGGCTTAATTTACAAAAAATATGGTAGCGTGTCATCCCTCAAAAAGTATTCATGAATTCCTTCATCCCTTCGTAAAACTTGCTTTGTTCCTCAGGGGGAGAACATTAGTCGACGCCGTCGAAGATCGTGGGAAGGAGTCTACACCGTCCGTTCGATGACTGCGATGCCTGGAGAAGTCCAGCGTGACCTAAATTCCGGAGGACGAAGTCAGTGGTCACCAGTGGTCACTCTCACTGGAGATTCACATTCATTTTAAGGGGCACTCCGATAACTTTCGTCCTTTCTTTCTTCCGCAGTAATCCTTCCTCCTTCTGCCTTAGCCGAGTTAATGTTGCGACAAGTCGAAACTCCAATGTTATTTAAGCTCGTTAATCCTGGAACAGAACACTTCACACATGCGGGCGTCCTGGAGTTCACGGCTGACGAACCATTTTGCTTCATGCCAGATTGGGTGAGTGTCTCCACAAAGATACGAGACTGCATTCCTTCATTTGTGTCTCACACACATCTCCCCAATTGATTGCAGATGATGAAAAACATAGGAATCGAAGATGGACACGCACTGGGAGTAGAAAGCATTGTTTTAAGATCTGCCGAGTTCGCTCAGTTCCAACCTCAATCCCCCGAGTTCCTGGACATCACTGATCCCAAAGCCATCCTCGAAAATCGACTCCGCAACTTCACGTGCCTGACGACAGGAGACATCATTGGAATCTACTACAACAACCACCTTTACGAGGTGAAGGTTCTCGTCACACGTCCAGACAACGCAGTCTGTGTAATCGAGTGTGACCTCAATGTAAGTAGAGCTACAGACAAGCAATCCCAAGAAGTAAAATACAATTTAACTCTTTACACTGCAGACAGACTTTGCTGCTCCAGTTGGCTACGTCGATCCTGCGGCAAAAGTACCTGCAGAAATCCCTCTAACTGCTGACGAGAATATCACTGGATTCGTTGCTTTCGCAGGAGCTGGAAACCGGTGGGTACTTCTTAAGTAAATCGTGTGTACAATCAAGATACCAAATTGCACGGTTAATTCCTGCAGTATCGACGGGAAAGGAATCGGCGAGCCTGGAGGAAGCAGCACAGCTCTCCACCGCGTCCGAGGGATTCCAGACTTCAACTACGTTCCTGGACAAATCGAGTTCTTCCGGAATGCGAGGTTTGTTCACCCAGAAGAACATTCTGATGCCGAAGTCTTTGTCGCTTTCCAAGGAGCAGGTCAATCCTTGCGACCTCCTCCTCCCGTCGCAGCTCCTCCTGCTGCCAATGCTGATTCTACGTTAAAAGCCAAGCGATCCCGAACAGACACCTCAGAGGCTTAGAAGACTGAAGGAACAAACTGAATCATCTCATCAACACTCCCAGTCTCATTGCTATTCATGACACAGCATTCTAATTGACTATTTCTAAATGCACTCCCATTATTCATTAACTTGTCTTAACGACTTCATCACCCACACCTTCTGTTTTATACCATGCAAAGCGATATGTCCTTCTTTGTAAATTGGTGAGGTACATTAAACTATTCCTTGACTTTGAGCCCGTTGACTTACTTAGTCTTCAAACTGTACAGAAAAAGGTATACCTAGATAAAATTCCCCCATTGCATTGCTTTAACTATATCAGATCACATTCCCCGAAACGAGTTTGAAGGTGAAGGCGGAAAGCGAAACCCACACGAGTTTTCGTGAACCAAAATAAAAGTTCCTGCTACTTTTTATTTCAAAACATTAAACCCTAAGGCCCAAAATTTCCAACAAACTATAAATTAATTGAAGGTCATGAAATGCGACGGCTGCTGTTGTACTTCTCATACACAGGAACTAATTACAAGTAAGCTAGTTATGCTTAATTGACAATGGACCACATATCTAAGCTTAGAAATAAAATACTAAACGGTGTGTATTAAATTACTGGTGCAGGGGTCTGCAACTGCTGACTTCCAGAACGAGGGATTCCAACAATTTAATCATTCCTGAATTGAGATCAGTCCAAGGAATCTTGGAACACGGCTTGAGGAAGATTCTCCACAGTGGTGACATCGTCGTAACTAATTCCAGTAGGACGGATGCCGGTGTCCACGCTCTCTGCTCTGCGGTGACCTTTGACATAGACGAATCTCTCTTTCACCGGATTCCCTTCAGTCCAGAGAAGATTTGCCAGTCCCTGAATTTATTCCTCGAGAAGAATGAGACCGACATAAGGGCAAGGAGAGTGGTGGAAGTTCCTCAGGACTTCTTCTGCAGGAGAGCTCACTCCAGAACCTATTTGTATCGAATCGCTGTCGTGAAGTCCAATGGTAGGTCTAACATTATTACTTTTAATAGCCAACTTCAATAATTATAATTCCTTTTGTTTTTAAGACTTGAACAACTGTCCGTCTTACGTCAGACTTAGCGCAGCTTTGCCTTTACCAGAATTGAATCGGTGTCAAGCAGTTCCGCAGCCATTTGATGTGCAAGCTGTGCAAGACGCGTGTAAATTATTCGTAGGAACGTGGGACTTTAGAAGTTTCATGAAAACAGGAAGAGACAACGACAGAGAAAAGAAGGAAGTTGGTGAAGACGTGTTTGTCAAGACTATTTACAAGTTTTCATTCTCCAGACGCAGAATAGAGGATGACGATTACGATGATTACTACAGTACGGATGATGTGTACCGAAATGTTGACATGTATGACTTCACAATTGAAGGAAGTGGATTCTTAAGACGACAGGTAATTTTAGTTATCGTTAGCAGTTCTTCGAGACATTTTAGAAGTATTAAATTTTAATCTAATGGCTTTCACTTCTTCAGGTACGTCGAATGATAGGATCACTTTTGGGAGTAGGACACAGAAAATTAGAACCAAAGGAGATACTTTTTATGCTACAAAATCCCAGTGAAAAATCGTGGAATCCCAGGTGTCAAGTTGCACTTTCTGAAGGGCTTTACCTCAAATCAGTCAATTATCGTGATCTAGTGGTTTTAAGGGGATACTTGTCTTGAAAAACTGTCAACATGAATCCCAGTTCTCCAATAAGTCTTCCTGCTTCCGATGAAGCGTCAGATTCTCAAAACTCTTCGTTTTTGGGCCAGTTGCAAACCAAACTGAAGAAAGGACTGCGACCTACCAGTACCAACTTCACCAGTCCGGATGGAACTGTAACTGTTCTCAAAAATCAGGGATCCGCCACCGAAACCGAAAGAACTGGCATACCGTCAAAACGCTTTGGCTTTGTAGTAGACACTAAACCTGATCTATCCATCGGAAAAGTTCGGAACTGGCTGTTCATTTCATCTCAAGATGTGCCAAACGATTTAATTCTTATAAAAAACAACAAAATAACGCACATCCTGTCTCTTCTTCCTGGATTTGCACTAGATCCTCTCATCAGAAATCTCCTAAAAGATCATTTAGTTTTGGATGTTTACGACGAAGAAGGATTTAACCTACAATCGCCGGACATTTCCAAAGCTTTGGAGTTTATTCATACTTGTCGAGAGTCGAACGGTGTAGTTCTTGTCCACTGCAACGCTGGACTTTCCAGAGCTCC
>JAQGAC010002322.1:0-10639 GCA_034696585.1 Isotomurus maculatus
TTTACACAGAAAAGTTCAACAGGAAAAGGACTGCCTAAGTTTTATTACTTTTAGTGAATAATTTGTCTGGCAGAAAGAATAAAAGTAAAATGGATTTTTGTGCGAAGTGCAGACGTTATAAAATGAGTGAGAAAATATAAAACTCATTTATTAAGTAAACTTCCCATCTAGTCAAGACAGTCTATAGAGTCTAGAGTCTCTATAATAGATGCCTTTGGTCCTTTAAAGCTTCTTCTCTCTATCTTCAGGAGAAAAAGAGATAGAGAAGAGAAAAAAGCTGATGAAACAGTCATAAATTTCCACTCGATAAATTTTAACGATTCTCCTTCATCACAATTAAATTCGAACAACTATCATCATCATCATGATAGGAATAAGAAGGAGTACCATAAGAACCAAACCAGCTATCACTTTAAATGCATTGCCACCAGTGGTACACACACAAACAGACAGACACACTGCACACAGTAGTGATGTATAAAATGCTGCTGCTACTTTTGGCTGCTACCCTGGGATATGGTGCTCTATCATAATATCCACTTCATCATAATAATATCATTTATCGAGAACTGCTGCTGCTGCTGGTGCTGCTGCTGATGGTATGATCCCTTTGTGATATAGATTTGCACTCGCAGCAAGCAATTCCTCTTTTTAAGTTCTAAGAGAGTTAATAAACCTTTCAAAAGTTGGGGTGAGCAATAAAGAAAAGAAATAAAAGGCCCTTCTGACGCCTCAGGTATCAGTCCAAATGGCCATTAGTTGAGTGAGCTGTGCAATTAATGCAAATTTTATTATTTTATCCTATGCCTGTTTGACTATATAGCTGTGTGTAGCCTTCGTGGCTTAATTACACTATACGTAAACTGATGGGTATACTCTCTTCCCTATCTTGAAAAATTTATGTACGAGGCTGCTGTACATTAAGAGATCCGCTTAGACTCACAAGTCTCTCTCTCTCTCATCACTAATTATTACCTTCGCGAATCCAATAGTTTATTGTCTGTATGAAGAAATAAAATAAAGTTTTATTACATCCCTCCTTCCTCCTACCTTATTTGCTACCTACGGAACGAACCTACGCGTTGAATTAATAAAAAAACGATATAAAAATCATATTGTGGTTGGGTACTTTAATCGTTTAATCGTTCGCATGTAACATTCCTAAGCTTCTACACTTTTAATCATTTTGTGTGTATGTTCTTGCAATTAATGGGAGCAGCTTGGATGATATTTTTATTATTTTGTTTCACCTGTCTGCCACAGCCACACCGACAGGTAAGTTGTAAACCAGCTACTGTCTAAGTGCCTAGTTAATATTGGTGGATGAAAGGACGAGGATACATGTTCCAAGTGTGAGTGACTGTGTATATAGTCCGCAATTAAGAAAGGTTGGAGGTGGATTGTAGTGAGTGGAATTAATTGCAAAGGGAATGTAATGAAGAAAACCACTAATCATTTATTAATTTATGTGAGAGATTAGATTACTTAGTTAAGGTGGTGTGTGTAAGCTTACCGAGCTGTCTGAATGTTCTTATCGTCTCCTGTTTCTCTTGTAATAAGTCTCGGAAGTCGTAAAACATTCTTTTGTTTTGTAATTAAGAATGGGAGCTTGCATGTAAAAGGAAGACCAAAAAACACAAATTGTTTGATACATAAAGCATGAGAACATGTAAAGAGCTTAATTTAGATAGATACTCTATACAGAAGACAGTGTGTGTTAACATCAAAGTAAAAATGCTAATAAATGTTAAGTATTTCGAGAGAGGAAAAGTTTCATGGAAATTGCCGATGATTGAGCTTGTGATTCTGATTGCAATAATAATTGCTGCTACGTGGCTGATTTTTGAAGGTTAATTTCAGGTGTATTGTGTGTTGAAAAAAATTGTGCTCAGGCATGGCTTTACATCATAGCCATAAACCTAGAATCTTAGATTGTGTTTCAAAGAGTCTGGAATTATGCATGCAAAATTCACATAAAAGTTTTATCAAACAAGCAGCATTGATGTACGGGAAATGGTGTATAGAAAAATATAAATGGTTGAATAAAAATTAATCAAGTTTACGAGCTTGCTTAACAATTACTACGTTGAACTTTTAAGGTTTTCTGGGGGTGTGTTCGGTTGTAACGTTAGATTGGGTCTCCCCCTCCGGTTCTTATTGTTCTTTTGACAAGTGAGCTGCCAGCATCTTTACAATCTACTGGTCCTTTCCCTTGTTTGCATGCAGTTCGCTTGCACAGCAATAAATGGACAGCAATTAAATTCACTATTAAAGTTCACATTCTGCGTATGTATATGTGCATTCATTCATGTCTTGGGAGTATTATTATTACATCTAAATCTTGTGTGGATCTCTCTCTCTCTCTCGTAGTAAAAAAAGATGAATGGTGATTCCTTAAGGTAGAAACACACAGAGTCGTAACTCACTCCTGTGGTCGTTCGAACTTCATATATGAAAGTGTATTGCAGAATTGTAGCTTTGTTTAGTATGCAAAGGCGTTTTGTTCTTTACACTCGTAATTTATGACAGGGAACAAGAACAACTTAACAACGAGAGAGAATCTCAGGGTAGAGTGTAGTGTACAAGTAGATGGACTTTTGATACGGGTTGAGAGATGCTATAGAATATTATGAGATTCACAGATTAAAACGAGGAAAGAGGAGGAGGGTCTCCCATAGTTAAAGATAGGCTTGCGAGAGAGAGAGAAAGAGGAGAGAGAGTAAGCAAAGAATAATTTTATTAGGAGACCAACCAGCTTGATGAATTATTATTGCCGTTTGCCATAAGAAGACGTCTTGGACAAGGAAAACCTCGCCTTTAACACGGAATATGAATTATGACTTTATTAATTGGAAACTGGGAGAGATAATGGATGGACTCGGATGGGCAGATAAATGACGGCGTGGTTCGTGGAGGATATCTTTTTAGTTTGTCGGTCCATTCTCCGTGTAATATACAGTCAGCCAGCGTTCGGTGTGTTTAATCATCTTTCCGTGTGAAATATGAGTTTGGCCTGATAGAGAAGATGAAAGCATCTTTCGTGGTGATGATGACGATAGAAGTTGGAAGTCATATTTTATGATGATGTGTGAGTGTGCTTTATGTACGGTTGTCTTTTTCTTGCAAAAGAGGAAGTTGACTTGAGCCTTAATTGACTTAAAATATGGGAAGATTTGTAAGGAAATGTGTTGTGTGCGAAGTTTCTATCTTATTAGAATCTTTACACAGGTTATTGATGAGTTCTGAGTGAGATGCGAGTGTGTGAGTAATACGAAGGTAGACTCACATTTATTTAGTGCTTTTACGACTCTGCAAGTTTAATTGCTTTTGGAGAGAAACAACAATAGATTTGCGTAGGATGATGTTAGATTATTTTATTGGTGACTTTTACACTCTGGGAGTAAGTAGGAGTTTAAAGACGAGAGAGACTTGGCAGTGCTTGGGAGTTGGAAGTTTAAGAAAGAAGGTCTTAGCCAGAATAGGAGTAACGTAGTGTGCAGTTAGCTGAGCAATTAAAGGATTCAAATGAACCCATTAATCAATGTGAGGAGTTGACTTGGGAGTGGATAAGGGTATTGATTAAAACCAATAAAACTGCCAGACACTCAGCTTCTCTTAATAAATTATTACCTTGTTGGAGTTGGTGGTTAGTAGAGAGAGGATATAGAAATGGCGATGTGTTTTGTGCCAAAACTTTATAGGTCATCTCATCTCCATAAAATATTGTTGTGCGCACATTCAGCATAGGCAGGATTTCCATTGTACCATAAAACCACACTAAAGTAAGTAATAATTGGCTATTTTGAAGAAGACGAAGAGGTGTATGCATTATGTGTATATGTAAATCTCCTTTTTTGTGGTGCAGCATCCCTCGATCTCTTAAGTGGTTGACTCACCTAATAAAAATTCAAGAACAGTAGCCAACCTCAAATCCATTAGATTCTTGTTCAATTTACCAATTTACCAATTTGCACATAGGTTACAGGCTTGTCACGAAAACGACATGTAATAGGACGGAAAAGATGCCGATTCACAGAAAGAGACAAATATTAAATAATAGAAAGATTCTGCAGATCCCTAAACAGTGCGGTGTTGTAGTAGCAATTTATATGATCTTAGAAAGATTGATGCAAAATTATAGAAGACTTAATGTTCAGTTAATAATTAAAATAACTGTAGATGAATAAAGGGCATGAATTAAAACACGTTGGGAATGAAAACAAGCAAATAAAGTATCACGTTTTGTTCCTTCCAAGTAATTGCCTGACTACGTTTATAAGGTTAATTACTTTCCGCTTAAACTTTTACCTTGATTGCCTAAGGCTTCGAGTTAATTTGTAATTATAGTGATTATTACAACCTATCATCGGACATTAATTTACGCTTGTCAACATCGCACACTGATAGAATTTTAGTGGTTAATTGGTTTACATTGTGTGTCACTGGCTGTGTTGGGCATTTTTAAGTCTACAGCTTCTGCTATCTGTTAAGCTTATCATCAACAAATGATAAATTCACACAGGATTTTTGATAAAATTGTAGATTTCTATTTAATAGTAGAAACTATTATTAATTATTATTATACTGTTAGAGGAGTTCTGAGAAGGTGTATAGATTGCAAATCGTGTACCAATTTACAGGTGTGCAGATAGCAATGAAAAATTCGAATCAATTACAATGCACAATAAGGAACCTTATCATTAAATTGGAATGATGGATGGGGTAGTTTATATCTCATTGATACAATTAAAATTGCTAAGAAGTTGCAGAACAAGCGTAACTACCAAAACAACTGTTAACCGCTATGCAATCCCTGACCCTTAAGATATTCTTTTCACGAAGACTCTCTTGGTTCTCTCTCTCTCCCATCAATAAATCTTCTGATTGTCCCATTAATTGACTCAAATTATGTTACTTTTATTCATTCTCTCGCTCCCAATCATCTTGTCTCTTGTGAATGTAATTTATACACAAAGAAGACCTGCATTAAGTGAGGAGCACTATATTGAATAATGCTCCTTGAATTGAAAGTGTCGTCCTTGCAAAAGAATAACTGTAGAACTCGTTAGCTGTTACTTTGTCGTGTGTAAGGATGTTTGCATTTGTGTATGACCATTTCAATGATTGAGATTTGAAAAAAACATCTTTTTGCTGAAACCTGAGTACATATCAATAACTCACTTTCTCCCTCTGATTTGGCTACAAGTGAACAATCGTCGTTAATAAAGAGTACACACAGCAAATTCATCTCTTGTGTCTGGCTTAGTGAGCAAAGGTGAGATTTATTGAAAAGGGTATACAAACACATAAAAGTGTGCATAGTTTGCTTAAAGAAAAACAATAAAAAGGCGATGGTGTTTGTTCGCCATAAATAAAAAGCGTAGGACAAAAGGAGAGAGCACATTTGGATGACACTTTGGTGGCCATTTGTGACAGATGAGGATAAAAGAGATTGGGAGAAAGAGAGAGAGGGTCTTTGCAATTTATTTTACCGAAATTTATGACATAACATCATGGAACATTTGAGATGAATGCTTGAGACATGACCTCCCCTTTTTGTGCCTTTTGAATTCAAAATGAATTATTGATCTCTTGCTGTTACATGCTCTGATCTAGTTTCATTCCTCTACAGCCTCGCAAACTGCCATACAATAAAAAGCATGAAAAAGCACATGAGAGGAGAAAAAAACATAAAGCAGTTCTGATTTACTGACACACAGAAAGAGACCAAAGACCCACACACACGGACTCTCTCACTCATCTGTGTGTGTGTGTGTGTAAACTCTTAGATTTCAAATTTCAAACAGACCCAAGGCATTAAATGACTGTATCCAATCTCTAAATTGAAATATGAGCCGAGCAATGAATCGTTCCCTTTGGAAATGTCACATTTATTTTTTCAGGAAATTTCATTCTAAAACTCTGAGTCTGTAATGGGTAAATATCAAACCTATATGAAGTATGATACAATTCCGGAGTGTATGTAAGCAGTTTAAGTCTTTAAACTTTTACCCTGCCGTGTAAGTACTTCCCTAGGCGTGTTAAATTCCAAATGAAAGAAGGGAGAAAGAGGAACGGGTGACAAACGAAGAGAGGATCTTTGACTTCCCTGACTTGTGTCGGTCTACCAATGGTCACACATCTGAAAATCTAAATTGTGACCTTTTCTCTCTTTGAATATTTATTGCCCGTGTCGGATTTTATTTTTACGATTTGAGAGCACCCGAAAATGCCAGCCAGGCCCTTCTTCTTCCATCTCTCTCTCACTGTGTGCTAAGTCAACCTGAATAAATAAAATTATTATATATACACTTACACACATTGCATTTTGTTACGTAATTGGGATTCGTATCGCAATCGCTATGATAATAAATCTGTCGTGGGTTTTGTATTAATAATTTGTGAATTGATATTGTATGCTACTTTACTCTTTGCTCTGTGTGTGTAGTATTTATGGTTTATGGGTGGAAGTAGGCTGGCTAGACTCTCAACTCTAGACTGACACTAGAAGGGAAAAGTAAAAGTATTAAAAGCAACCTACAGCGTAAAATGGGAAGCATCTCTGTGCTGTGGGGCTTCACTTCACACAACTCAGCTTCTGGGTGTTTGAATAGGATGATGAATTTGATGATGAGGAAAGTGTTACTTCATCTTTCATCCCCGAAGTCTGGGGTTTTATTCAAGTAGTTTTGATAGTTGAAAAGTCTTTCTCTCCTGTGTTTTTCTAAAGGTAGCTGGCTGCAAAACCTCGTGAGTGTGTATTATTGTTAATATTATTATTTTGATAGGTCTCCAGCTGTGGTTTACTTTGGAGAGGAGAAACAACGATGAGTTGATGCGTCCAACCGTGGGCCTTCCTCCTCTTGTCTCACTGTCCCATTATCGAGTGTTTTATTAGTTGTCTGCTGGCTCCAGTTTGATTGAGTACAGTTTTGACAGATTTATTTGTATTTTTAATGGATCGTGTTCAATTTGGGTTCGTGTGTGTGTGGAGAGAGTGCAGAATGATTGAATATTTTTTAATTTAACTATTCCATGCAGCAGAAACTTCTCCTGTGACTTGTGAGTCACATGGGAAGTTTTGGTTAAAAGTAATTGTGAATTTTTATGACTGGACTGGAGAAATAAAATGTAGATTTGGTTATGCAAAAAAACTCGGCTTTTATTCGTCTTGTGGGGGTTGGTTTGTCAAAAAGACGTGTAGAATTGTGTTACGTGCTCCACCCATCTACATACTTACGTGTTTCCTTTTCTTTATGTTCATAGGGAGTCCCTCATGAAACTAGAGTAATTGTGAATTGACAAGTGTGTGTGGAAAGAAGGGAAGATGAGAAGTAGCACAAGAGAATTTAGACGAAAAGGTGTTGACACACGAAGGAGTATTTTGAGGGAGAGAAGAGACGCGACACATAAAATGTTGAATGTCTAGAGAGAGAGGAAAGGGTTGGAGTGAAAGAAAAGACACGACAGTTTTGAAATTCATTTTGAGAAGCTGTCGGTGTACGAGTCTTTCTTATTGTGGTGGTTAATGGAAGACACCCCCAGTCAGTCTTCAATGGAGGAGGAAAGGAGAGACTGAAGAATATGAAGGATGCGGGGTAGTCAACATTATTGCATTGCCATTTCTGTTCGAATTACTCAATCAAATTCCCGTATTGTTGCGAATGCTTCGAGTAAAAAACTCGGAGATGGATTGGTTTGGCTTGTTGGGTGAGAAGTAGAAAGATGTGTCTCTATTATCTCTTTGTGTCTAGCTGTCATGTTCCTCTATGTCGGACTGTCGTCCCTGCCCGGTTGTCAATGTCACACAGGGGATATACATCGAGGCATCAAGATCGTCTGCACGGCAAACTACACTAATAGTAGTAATACTTGTGCTGTTGTTGGAATGATGGAGAGAAATAAGTAGTGTCCTAGTCCTAGTCGTCAGAAGCGTACCCTGAGGCAGACTCTGGAGTTTTAGACACATTTAGACTAGAGTAGTAGAAACTGGTTGAGATGTCGACTCGAGATTCGAAAAGAGAGAGACTCTTCCGAACAATGTATAAATGGAAAGCTGTCGCTTGTCAACTTGAAGAGGGAGAGAGAGAAGAGACCCACTTTTATATCCAGTGTCAATCAATCCCGTATATGTATATGTGTATGTCTGTGTGACTGAATGAGTTAAAGAGAGATAGGTAGGTGTTGGTAATGTGTGCGGAACATTCAACATTTTGTACAGAAGTAATTGAAATGGATTTTAAAAGCGGAGTATATAAATATATAAAGTCTGTGTGTAGTGGTTAACGTGGTGCGTTGGAAGTTGGGAAGTTGGTTGTGGGAATCATTTGAGGTTTTAAGTAGACACACCCTAACTGTCTGTCAATTTGCAAGTTCCGTAGACACACATAAAAGTACAAAGTACAAAGTTAGTTTTGTTTTTTACCCTGTGTAAGCTTCGGTTTTAGTGTTTTAGAGTTTTAGAGTTTTTGGGTGTTTAGGACTGTTTGGAAATGGAATTTTATGATATTTTTGCATTAACTTTTACTGTCTTTTTGAAGTCTTTATTGGCTCATTATTCCTAATAGAATTGCTAATTCCTGAATTCACTGAACCTCTTTGCCAAATGGAGGAAAGTGGGGTGAGAAATTCGAAAGATTGATAACTCTGTGGCCGACATATCACGGCGAGGAATCTTTGAGGAATAAAGTTTATAAGGATGTCTGGGTGTTTTGTGTTGGGTAGTTTGTAAATTGCTTAGCTAGAGATTTTACAGACGTGAGAAGCATTACACACGCTTGGCCAAGTGGGCATCCGCTGCATTCCCATCGCCCATCAGAATTAATTTGAGTTGGAAATGATGGGATCACAGAGAGAGACTTGAGACTCCTTCGGATTAGAAAAATGACATGCAAATCTCTTCATTGTCTATCTGTCTCCGTGTGTCAATCAAAGTAAAACCTCGTCTCCATTCTTCTACTTGTTTATTGTACAATTGTGTAGATCTCGCTTAGGTGCACTTGAATTGTTTTGCTTGCTTGGATTCCGAAGGTTGCGATGATGAGAATGTGAATTTCAATCAGATTAAATCATTCTCAATGAGAGATTTTTTGTCCCCATTGGTTTTGTTCCTTTTTACTCGGTGGTACTTGTTGTTCGGTAGGCTGTGTATCTGTTATTTTGTCAGATGAAATTGAAATACTTTTTTAGAGAATCTGTGTGTCTACTTATATTTATTTTCTAAGCTTCTCTAGGGGTTTTTTGAGGGGATATCTTATACCGTTGTTAAAAGTTGGTAAAATTGATACCCAATTTGATTGAACAAGGTGATTGAATCACTCGAAAAAGCCGAATAGAATAATACACACGTATTTCACACAGAAACAAATGAAATGTAACAAAAACTCATCTTTCTCTCTTTCTTCTTCATTCTCTGTCAGCTTTGGCATCATTATTTTGTCTAAATAAAAAGCATTTTCAAGTGCTTTTATGCTCTCCACTGCTTATTCAGCTTTGCTTTTTACTTTTTACCTTCAACTAAAGTGTATATCTTGAAGAATTGAAGTGCTGGAGAAATACTCACGACTCTAACAGCCAACCAACTGTACTTTGGTGTATTTACGTATGACGTACCTTTCACTTGAGAGATGATGAGTGAATTTTGAGGGGAAAAAGGGGAGAGAGACATGGGAGACGGGAGAGAGACGAGTTGAATGTTGAAAGTACAAATGTATAAGAAAGCACACACACGTTTTACGTAGTCGGAGAAGGAAAAACATAAATTGAAAAGGGTTGAAAGCATTCTACTTATTTGCTTTCGACACACACCTTGCGATGAAAAGTTTTGAAGGATTACATTCTTATTATTTATTATTGTTGTGGATTGTGGAAGTAAAGGGAAAGAAGGCGTCCTTTTTTATGCGTGTTGAAAAAATCTCTTCAAGTAATTCTGTGAGATTGGTTTGTAGTTTTTGGTAGTTGCGGAAGGCTTTCCCTGCAGTGAATTCGGAGACTTACTGTAGAGATAAATTGTGCAGTCTGTCAGTTTATGAGTTCAGTAGTGTGTCATTGATTGAGGTGAGATGGTTGAGATATATAATTTAAGTAGCTGGGAGATTTACACAAAGGTAGGAGGAAGGACGGAGGTTTTGTATGAAGAATGAAAGACAACGCGAGAGAGAATATGAGATACACTTTCATTCCAGGAAATCCACTTGAGATACTTCATTGAGGATGATGATTATATATAGCAGAGCTGTAGTAAGAATGAAGGGCAAATGAAAGAAGACTGAGAAATGTCCATGTCACGTCCACATCTAAGACTGAACTGTCAGTCAGGATTCAAAAGGAGAGAGATCAGAATCTTTCACTCCAGTGGTGGTAGTGGAAGATCAGATGATGATGGGATGATGAGAGATTACTTCTCGGCTTCTTTCTCTCTGAATGGAAGGAGGATTTCGTGGAGAGAGGGATGCAGTAAGTATATTCCGTTCTTATCAATCATTAAATTCTATTCCACAGCTTCTAAAGATGTGTGTTCTGTGCAGGAGACGGTGTCAGAAGGTTTGTGATGATGAGGGAAAAGTCACGATATTCCTGGGAATATCGAGTTTCATTTCAATGATGTCTGTTTGCCATTTGGAGGTACTTCGTGAGATGA
>JAQGAC010002323.1:0-10639 GCA_034696585.1 Isotomurus maculatus
AAATGAACAATGACATGAACACTTGTACACACACTCGATCCCTCGTCAGTTCGCAAGCTAAACTAGTTGCATACACACAAACTGTCTCCTTCAGCCATAAGCGAATAATTCTTCCTCAGGATTCGCAAAACTCGTTGAGGTTACTCTCCTCATAGTCAAGACTAGAATACGCAGTGTGGATTCTGTGGATCCCATTCGCACTAGATTCTATTTACTCTGAGCAAGTTAAGGACAAACTGCCATCATCAGTTTTATAGAAGAAATAACTCACAGAATCCACAAACAAATTTATTTATGTAAATCGTATAAAGAGATGGAAGGTGCACCTATGGGTTTACCAATTAGAAATCAAAGATCTGTTTGATGAGCTTCTTTTGCAGGTGTGACGGAATATCCATCCACAGAGTCCAAAGTCGCACTAATTATAACGAGTGTAGTAGCTTATTGAGTAGCTGTGGTGGATAGTAAAAACCGAGCAGCGAATAAGAGAACCATTAGCAGTTGAGGTAGAAAAACAAATCCAGATTCCAAAGAAGAACACATCGACAAGTAACAATGGGGCAATTAAAATAAACAATCTCTTTTTGGCAAATGGTCCTTATCTCATTTTAATGTCAAACACCTCGTAATAATGCAACCTGATCCTCCGACCGACCTCCTACCTTTTTAATCGTCACTCAACAAGGTGCGTAACCGCTTCCTTCGTCGTCCTCCTCATTAAGTAATCCTGATCTTCATTATTCCCATTAAATATTTATTGTCCCTTCATTAGGCGTCACTATATAGTCTTAACCCTTCCTCCAATAATCTTACACAACCGCACGCTTATTCATGGCTTCGTCTATTTATGTCCTCCACATAAAAATTCATAGAAAAGGATCTCCTCCACCTGATAAGCATCTCCTCACATATCTTTGACACTCACGAGATTCACACAAAGATTCTGTTCTAATTTCGCATATCTCCTTCTTTTCCCTCTTATCATTTAACACTTGGCTCTTTGGCATCTCCTCCACTATTAAAAAAGAAATGATGGTTGATGAACCATATGGAAATTCGACGGAGAAGTCTCGTTATTTACTTATTAACTTATTACTGCACCCTATAAAGTGGCCATCGAGTCAATAAAACCCTCGTGGAAGATTCACGAGACCCCAGTGTCGATATTTACGTGGGCTTAAATCTCATTAAATGGAGTTGAATGAGTCAATTTGCCAAGTAAAAGTGACACATGGAACGTGATGCCTGAGAGAGTACCATTTGCTCCCATTAAATCATCCGTTTTTTAAAGAAAACAAATCCAAAGCACAAATACAAAAGCGTAGGGATTAGGCGAGAGGAGTCGCATTTAGTTGGAGGGCTAAAATAGAGCTGGAGAGGAATGTGAACTCATAAAGCAGCGTACAAAACCTGTTGACACTTAACATGACATTCGTCCTTTTATGGAGGAAGAGATGAGGTGAGAGTCAATCGAACAAAACAACTCCAACAACCACCACCACCACCACCAACTCTACTTAAACTTGAAGGCATCTCTCAGAAATTATCACTTTTTCCCTTAATAATCTTCCCTGTGTGTGTCACCCTTCTCAATTAGCTCAGATGACTCAATCAATGTCACACTTTTATCACCTTGTGGTGTGAATCACCCACTTAACTCTCGATAACGCACCCTCATCATCCACTTAACTACGCCTAATAACTCCTGGTTGTGCGTAACACAGGAATCCACATTCCTCACTTAATTGTGACAATTAATTCGCAATTCCTTCCCTCCATGTTCTCTCGTAGAACAAGTCTTTTCACACCAAACTCCCATTAAAAGATTCTTACCTCTCGTACAACAAACCCCCGGATGTCCCTTCGCAATTAACCACTTTCTTCTGCTAGGAGCCTCGATCTCCTCCCTTCTTGGAACAACCTTAAACAATGCAAACAAATAATTAGCCAATACTATTGTCACCCTCATTTGCATATTACACGACTTCTCATTTCTTATCCATCGTGAACACTTCCATTCTCTCTCCAATCACACAAACACACCAAACCAATCAGCCCAACTCCAACTTAACTCTCATCAACCTTCAGTGCCTCTCATCTTGACAGCTTGCAGCTTCTCTCCACAGCCAACAATGCAAAATGGCCTTATTAATGAATCAACCAATCCATCCTCCTTACCATCAAAACCCCAGCAATAATAATAATAACCACAATTGCCTATTCTTTTTAGTCAGTGATCGAGTGGAAAGCGACGTATTTGGAATCACACTGAATACATTCATTTAATTACACACACACAGCCTCATTTATTAGACACCCTAAACACTTCTTTTCAGTTCTTTCTTAATCAACCTAAGAACAATAATGAACACACACACAAAAGTCTCTATTAATTCCCCATCTGCATATGATTATTAATTATTACTACTCACTCACTCGCACTTTCCTCCAATCAACTCAACAATAAATTCAGTTATTGTTTCACGCAGAGATTTTACTTCATTTTAATAATTCCAAAGGAGAATAAATGTGAATCCTTTTCCGTCCATCTCATCCACTAACTAATCATAATAATAGTAATAATCCTCACACCTAATTGCCACAGCATAGTAGGTCGAGTGCTGCAGCACTCGACCTACTTTAACTCCTCTCATACTTCAACCACCTTCATCTGCATAAACTCACCTTAGGCTCATATATTTAATTATACCCACTTACAATTAGCAACAATCGTTAAACACACATTTTTAATCATTTGTTTTGACTTAAGACTCAGAAATCAAAGTCCTGTGTGTGATGAGCTTCACTTTCAAATTACTCAACGCATTCAATAGCATCGACAACTCTATTCACAATTCAGAGTTGCAAATAAAAACTTACGAGAGAAACTTAATAACAAACTAAGAAAGACGAGGGACCGCCTTCTTGGGAAACTTGCATTGTGCTCATGAATTAATGCATCCAATTACTTAAGCCTACGTGGGACCTCGTCTCATGTAAACATTCAAATTAATAAGTCATCGGATATGCAACCAAACCTGGGAATTCTTCGTAAACTTCAAGAGGAGGATTATGTGATTAAATTATTAAATTATTACGAGAGACTGCGAGTTGCACATCGGACACAATCTCTTCATCGCATCAAAGCGTGTCAAATAGCCAATTGGAATTTGCAACTTGGGTCTCTCCTCCGTCGAGACTCTCTCAGAGTTAATCTACTTTCATGGTTGTTGCTGATCCCGAAGGAGCCTTTCTTTCCATCGTTTAACTCATTCAAAAAGCCTCCATGAGACAAAGGCCAACTTAATTTCTATTCCAGTCCCGTTCTCATCTCAGTTTAAGGCGAAGGCTCAAAGTCTTCCGCACCAAACTTTCTGCATGCCAGTTCTGCTGGAGAAACTATCGACACACAAGGCGAACTGCATCCTTCCAACTTCCTCCCAGTCCAAAAGTCTTTTTGCTCGAATGCTCTGCTACTCTGCTCTCTCAAATTCATACCCACACACACACATACAAGTTGATAGTTGATTCACATTTGCATTTGAGCTGGAAGCGAAGAATAACACGGGGAGACTAAAAAGCATAAAAGTACCCAGCCAGCAGACTGTGTGACAGCCCAGCCGTCCTAAATGTAAAAAACGGGAGTATTTCAGAGAAAAAGCAATCTCCATGTAAAAGCAAAGCTGCTCCTTCTTCAACACAACAAATGTCAACAGCGTCATTAACATTTGGGACGTTACAATAACGGCCCAACTATTCTCTGAATAATACAACTCCAATCTCATCTCTATTCTTCTCCCGGAATGAATTCTCTAACGAGATCAACCGATGATGATGATGTCAACATGAGATATCCATAATCCATGCCAAATGTATCACACACACATTATGTTCCCCATTCCTACACCTCCTCTACATTCCCAAACTCATCCGTCTAATTTAAGTTCAACACTTTTGTTCCTTCAATCAACAACCCCCTTTCCGCCAGTCTCTCTCTTAATACGCTGCTCCCAATTCCATTTTTAATTCTTTTTATCACTCCACCTTAATCACATTAACACACATTCATTCCAACAACTCCAGCCAAGTCCCTATAAACATATACATTCCTCTCGAGTCTAAAGTAAACATTCTTTTACAACGGAAAACGAGATGGAATTAATTAATTATGAGTCAGCACGACTGAGCATGTCATCCTCATCATCATCCTCAAACTTCACAAGAGTCTTCAGCAGTTTGTCCAGGAAAAAAATTACATTTACATGTGTAGACTATTCCAGACATTTAACGTATAAAGATTCATAGTTGGAATAAAAAGCACCTCTCCAATCTCAAAGTCTCAAGTCTCAGCTTCCCAAGCAGCAGAGCTGGAGTTAAAGTAAATGGAGGAAGTGAAAGCTTCTGAGTCTAGCGGAGAATAATTTTTACGTTTTAAATTCCACGTGGAATTAAAAAGTACGAGATGAGGCAGAGAGCGAGTGGAAACTCTACTTTATATTCTGAATTTCTTTCCATCACATGAATCTCTTTAGGAGAAGTGTACTGGAGATCACAGTCACACAGACACACACAAAGCATAAAGTATTACTTTGTGTGAAAGATCAAAGAATAAACGAGAGGCCAGAGAGCTTTGACAAAGCAAAATGTGTAGAGACAAGTCCTGGACTCTCGGCTGCTGACGATTAGTATTCAAATGTTCTGATGAGATGAATCGATTTAACTCACACTCACTCAACTAAACACAAAATAACAATGCTGAATGTGTGTGTGTACAGTTTCCCAAGGTAAACCAGCCAACAAGCACAAACTCATCATAAATTAGAAAGTATCCATCAATCTTAAATGCTGAATCGTAAATGAATTTCTTTAAAAATGATTGAGTGTCCAAATTGCATACACAACACACGAAATTTCGCTACCCTCAATTCCACGTCCAATTCTGAAAACACGATGAGAGACGATAGGAGGAAGGAACAAGTAGCCTCAGTTTAATCGTGTTACATCTTTGGACAACTTTTATCACAGAGAAAAAACCCCTTCCATAAAAGAAGAATGAATATCAAAATCCTAATGAGTTGCGTAATCAGGAAAAACAAAACGTGTTCTGAAGATTCATCGCATATTTGCATTTCCTAATCAGTTCCTCCGAAATGCGTGACCATGCGTTACGCACTTTTTCATCGACGACGAACATTCAACCACACAACCAACAATAAGAAAACAATTTCGAATGTTTCGGTTGTTTTTGGGATGTGCGTTTGTTTATTCTCTCCACACGCGTTTAAGCTCGACGAGGAGGCCCTTTCAATGAAACTCTTTCAATCGGGAGACTAGTTAAATGAAATCAACAGTAGAATTAATGATGCAACGGACGTGATTATTCCATCCTTGTCTTTTCCCTTTAATTTATTTTCATTCCGGTTAATTCCATGATTAAATTAATCCTCTCTTTGATTAATCGAATACACGTGCTTAACCTTTTGCCCAGAGCCTGGTAACTTTTACAGAGGATTTCCCTACGAAATATTCATTATTGCAGACATCCCACTGGTCAAACGATAAGCAACTGGATTGTGGCAGTCAAAAAGGCTTGTCACCAAATCCGCCGTTGCAGAAGCAGAAGATCCGTTTGCTAAAACGCAGGAGTGTAAATAATTACAGCGCATTAATGAAACTTAAGAAGATTGGCTACGCCCTGGAAAGCCGATCTTCATCGTTCTGCAAGACAAGTCTAACAAGAATGAAGGAACAAAAACAGTTTGCCACAACTCATCCCATTTCGCCTCCTGTCGTTCCTTCCATCCAAAAAGGACAACTTATCGAATCCCTGCACCCGAAGACAAAGAAATTAATAGAGCTATTAAAATTCATTACTTTTAATTAATTTTGGCACCACCACCACAAACACACAACCTCACTTACCTAACCAGCCACCACCAAACCAAACATTCTTTCTTTCAACATATCCCACACAAGACGATCCATACTCACTTCTTATTAAACACTTTTCTACTTAACCATTAAATAACTCCTTCCTAAATTGCCTCTACTCATAATTTCTCCAAATTGATTATTGACTTTGTCCATACAAAATAATAAATCAACTCCAATAAAGATTATTGTGTGTGTACTCACAATCAATTCAGATTTATAGCCATGACTCTATGTTATCCTTAATGCTAAATCATTTAACCTGAGATCTCTATCTCACTCCCCATTCCCAGTGTTCCCTACAAGGTTGTCCCAAAAGAATGCTTAAGGCAGTCCGAATTCCCCTAAAGCAAAAGGAACCTCATCTTATTAATCCTCAATCAAAAGCTCCATTTACGATTTTTACGTCCACACGGAAATGCTCTCCACGGTCATAAATTCGTCCTACTCATCCAAAAACCCGAAAATAAAAAGAGCGAGACACTCCACTGTGATTAGCCATGGAAAAGATGCTACTTTGCAAAAACGAGTCACACCATCATCATCACTACTTAATGAGGAGAGTTAGTAGCGACGCTTAATCATTTTTCACACAGTCTCTCTCCGTCGTCATCGTCTTATCTCCCACCAAAGACTCTCTTAAGCTTTTGTTTCTCTCCGATAAATTCCACACAACAAAAGACTCTTTTGTGTGCGAACAAGTCCAAGTTTCAAAACTCCGTGGCTCTCCCTGCTGAACATAATCTCTCCAAGATAAATGACACAAGTTCTCACTTCCCACGTGCCCTTCCGATACTTTCTCCCATCCCCACGATGAATGAAGGTGCAAAAAGGTAAAACGCATTGCAGGTTCATTAATCAGAGACAGTCAGTCTGACATCTCATGTGCTTTTCTTCTTGCCCCCACTGACAACATCCTTTACCCATGCAAATGCACCATTAAGTCCCTAATGCAATCATCAAGAGGTCCCTAACTGTACTAACAAGACAATAGGCCACACAACAAAGGGTTGTTGCACATCAACTCCGATTCCACCACCGTCTCTCTTTTCTCCATTTCCTCATGACAACTTTAAAACAGAGCAGAAAGGGAGGAAGGCGACTCAGCCTGGTGGGACAGAGTCCGTGAACATATCAAAGCAGGAGAGACGAATGAGTCGGTAGCTCCCACACAATTTAATGGCTTTTCCTCCTTAAGAAGTCTTATCGTCTGCAAAATCAAATTAGGCAGGAGAGGAGCAACAGAAGCTTCCTTTCTGCATCACCTTCATCCGTCCTTTGAGTCTCCGCATATTAACCTAACCTCACTGTGACACACACACACACACACACACACACACACGTCTCATCATTCACTCTCCTAAGACTGATCACTCTCTTCTTGAAGTCTCTTGATTTATCATTCCACTCACTTCCCTCACAGAATACATTAAATCACACAAAGAGATTCCTTCCTCTGATACCCTTTTTAAACTTTAATAAGACATCATCACAGTCCTACACTCTTCCATATAAGACTTAACGCTACAAACTAGCACAGTTTATTGCAACGCTCCTGCAATTCCGTCTCTCCGTTGACACACCCCTCATCATCATTTCTCCTCCAGGAGCATCTCCTCCTCCTCCTCCAAAAACTTTATTGTCCATGTCATCCCTTCCTGATTCATCTTCAAATGTCCCTAATAATCTCAAAGTCTCTTTTATGTCCATGTCGGTTGCCAATCCGTCCCACACCCACCAGCCCCAAAGATCTCCTCAGGAGAGTAAAAATCTCTCGTGTGACATTTGGTGGAGACAGCAATATCGACTCAATTTGGTAAATGGGCCATTTGAGAGAAGGAAATGTCGCTGATGACACGTTAACGCAGCCCGTGTCACTTGGGCTTTGTAGTTTTCTCCTAAGACGATCTAATCTCCATTTGTTTACCCCATTTCTCACGCCTCACTTTCATTCTGCACATCATCCAACTTATCTCCCTTATCTGCTTATCCCAACCAACCCACCAACACTTTTGCCCCATCACTCATCATTCCTACTTAAGTCCACATAATAGTCCACATCCATAATCCATGCAAATCCATTCTTTTCACAGTGATTAACGATTAAGTGCCCATTCTCTCCCACACCTCTCATCTCCCGCACTTATAAACCTCCGCCTAATTTAATTACGTCTCCTATCGCTCACCCAGGGTAATTACTAATTACTTATTATCCACTGATGATGACGGAAATATCAGGAAATTACTTTTTACACTGTCAAACAGTAGCCGCGACTCACAGGAGATTATTGCCTTCTAATGTGACTCATATGTATGCAGCCAGCACCTCCATCAAATCCCACTTAACTCTTAACTGTAACTATAATAACATCAATAACCTTAACATTATTCTTCCTCTGCGACACCTTTCTCATCCAACTTCACGTCACTCTCCCATCATAACACTTAAAAACGCTAACTACTCTGTTCAAAGTTCTTTGCCAGCAGCGGATGCAGCCCAAAAAAGACTCAAGAAACGAAGGGAGAAAGCGGAAACAAAGGAGTTTTTAACACAACACTCTCAAAAGAATTGTGTAACAATAAGACGAGTAATAAAAGGGACCGTTTGGGCAAATGCTTAAGTACCTCTCGCAACAGAAACAATGTGGAAGTTCTAATGACTTCTTTACTATCGAAGGAGCCTCACGGGTTAAACGTGCACACGAGCTATCCTCTTTTTTACCAAGAAGAAGTCCATTCATTACTTTCCGTAGGAGTTTGCACTCACGGACAACGGAGAAGGAAGAAACAACACCTGGCCACCTAAAACGAAGGACACACACACCATCCATCCATCCCTCTGCCTAATCATGCGATATTCCACATTATCATCCTTTTCCTTCCACCCGTCCAACTTCAAACAACGGCAGGATTGCCCATTTCAGGATGAAACGACAAAGATGCTAAATAATCACGTTGTCCGACAATTCCTAGAACAAATACTCTGGAGGCTGGAAGGTCAGTGAATCGGAGCCAAGATGCGACGAGGCAGTGCGAAGGTATGCGAATGTAAATGCAAATGAAGGAGAGAGTTGACAGATAGCGCAAATAGTTGAATTAATGTGAACTTTCTTACATGGAATTTAAATGAGGAGAGAGTCCCTGGAGACTTTCGCTGAATTCCAGCCGAGCAGATCTTCTTCCTTTCCACTCCAGAGGAATCACAACCACCAAAACTCACTCGCCTTCCTTTCCTCCCAAGTCTCAACTTCCCCGGCGTCCTTAATTTATTACGCAAACCAACTTAATTGATTCACCAAATGTTACACGACACCCTCACAAGTCACAAATCCTCGCTTAACGAATCTCCTCCGTATCACCGACCTATCCTACACAAGTTTCACATTCAAAATTCAAAATTACTCCACCACAAGAAGTTGACACTTCGTCATAAAACTTCCGAGTGAGTTTTACATCCTCTGCAGTTGCTGCGAGAATCCGGGCGGCTCTCCAAATCCAAACTCCACGAAGGAATTAAGTCTCAAGATGAAGTGCAGTGGAATCCCTCAGACCTGTCCACCACCAAACCAAATGTTGTTGCTCGCAGCTCCTGTTGATTGCCTCCACGAATAATTGCAAAGAATTGGTGGAGGTTGAGAATTCCGGTTGGATCTGCTGGAGGGGAACTTCGCACAGACACCAGATGCTACTTAATCTTCAGCCTCCAACTACTCCAGGCCAACTGAACACAACTTCATTCACCTCCCGTCCTTTTTCCCCATCTCACAACACAACCCGTCTCTACTTTACGGACGGAGACCCCAACAAAAGTTCGGTTCATCCGGATACATTTTTTCCCCTCCATTTCCACCGCCTCCTCCATTTCCCTCTATTCCGAATTCGGAAGTTTCGGATTCATAGGCCCATAAAATAACCTGAAGATCCTCAAGGATTTTTCTCTCCCGTCATTTCCATACTGATTTCGTATTTTGCACACCACAATCTGTTTTTGATTTAAGGGTTGAATCCTTTCCAAAGTGCAGCTACGTGTTGTTGTCTCGCCCATTCTAACTGCAGAGATCTTGCCCATTATATTCCACGCTTCAATGGACACCATCACCGTCAATTGACAGTATACTCAATTTGCACATCTGCCCAAACAGCCAACTGATGTTGCATCAAATATGATTTCACAATAGTTTCCAACCTTTTACATACAAACATGCACCAGCAAAGGAGATAGTGTAGGAGAGAACCAACTTAGCATTCTCTCCCCTAACCAATGTTATTCCACGCTGAGAGAGCACGAGCCAAAAATGTGGAAAGGTGATCCTTACAAACGAGGAACCCTGGAGGAACGAAATGCTTTTAGAATTGAGCCTCGCACATCTCCTCCACCAAACATTCCGAGAGAATCTGCCTATTGTTCATCGGAGGATGTTTCAAAGGAAGCAACAACAATCCTCATCCCCAACTTACATCCAATCTCCACTTTCATTCCCAAACATCTACTTTTGTCCAACACTCCACAATCCTCATTACAGTCACAGCCACACATGTTCCAAGATCTTAAAACCACCCCCACCATTCACCCTCCCACTTCTTTAACGTAATCTTAAGTCGCCCCAACAGCTCCAAGTCCTCCTCCAACAACTGCAGTTCTTGCAGATTGCAATATTCGCAATTTTGAAAACCGGGGCATTCCGAAACTCCTCCACAATCTCAGAAT
>JAQGAC010002324.1:0-10638 GCA_034696585.1 Isotomurus maculatus
TCTGGAAGAATCAAAATCTCCAGTACCTCTGGAAGAATCAAAATCTCCAGTACCTCTGGAAGAATCAAAATCTCCAGTGGAAGAATCAAAATCTCCAGTACCTCTGGAAGAATCAAAATCTCCAGTACCTCTGGAAGAATCAAAATCTCCAGCACCTCTGGAAGAATCAAAATCTCCCGTACCGCTAGAAGAATCAAAATCTCCAGTACCACTGGAAGAATCAAAATCTCCAGTACCTCTTGAAGAATCAAAATCCCCCGTACCACAGGAAGACGTCAAGTCTCCACGACCAGTGGATTTGGCTGTGTCTTCAGATTTGCAGGAGGAATCTAAGTCTGCAGAATCTGCGACTGAAGCCCCTGAACTGTCATCCTCAGTTACTGCAGATGGCAAGAAGATCTCTTCAGGTCCCGCGTCTCCTTCAGCAGCAGTCGAAGCTGCAGCACCAGCGGACGAAATTGTGTCATATGATGCGATTGAAGAGACTGTAGCAGCAGCAATCGCTTCTACACAACTAACGAGTGAAGTTTCTGGTCAACAAGAACAAAGTGGCGAAGTTGAAAGCAAACTGGAGGAGCCTAAGTCTCCAGTTCCTTCTGTTGAATCGAAGTCTCCTGTACCTGAGCAAACAATCGATGATATTTCCAAGTCCCTCACACTTTCAGTGGGAGACTTGGCCAAAGAATCCAAAGAGGCGTCTCCAGTCGCGTCTGTGGAGTCAAAATCACCTGTTCCTCCTGAGAGTGACGTGGTGGGTTCGACATCTCCACTTCCAGGAGTTATTGCAGACTCATCTTCACCAGCAAAGTCTCTTGAGTCTCTTGTTCCTACGGAGAAAGATACGGACGAATCTAAATCCTTATTACCTGGAGATGTTGAGGAATCAGTTTCTCCAGCCAAGTCAGTTGAGTCCAAGTCGCCTGTTCCTACAGAAGGAGAAGTGGAGGAATCCAAGTCTCTAATTCCTGGAGAAGCTGAGGAGTCAGTCTCTCCAGCCAGATCTGTAGAATCTAAATCTCCTCTGATTCCTGAGGAAGATAAGGTCGAAGCCACTGCTTCACTGACAACAGTCTCATCGAAATCTCCAGCAGTGTCTGTTGAGTCAAGGTCACCCGTTCCACATGAAGATGAATTAGACGCAGCGAAGTCTCCAGCACCATTGGAACCTAAAGAAGAATCTGCTGGAGAGAAAGCCGAGGTGGCATCTCCAGCTGGAGAATCTCCAACTCCAAGTCCCTCGCCTGTCACAGCCAAGTCACCAGCTGCTGAGCCAGAAGAGGCCAAGTCCCCACTCCCTGGGGCACAAGAAGACCCCAAAGTTCCCATTGAGGAGTCTGGAGCTCCTTCAGCAGAGCCCAAGTCTCCCGTTCCTGGAGAAAAGTCTCCTGGACAAGTGGAACTTGTGAGTGAGGAAGTTCACAAGGAATCCTTTGGCGCTGCACAGGAGAAGGAAGGAAAGGAAGAAAGTTTGTTGGTTGGTTCTTCGGAACTCATAACTCCAGCCAAAGTTTGTGGGGAACCGCAAACTTGTGTTCTCGCATCTGGAAAATCGGATATCGGGGAAAGTTGTGTGGCGGAAGAGTTTGTTACACAAGCACAAGCTTCCTCTCTACTTGAGACAACTTCAAAGATCGAATTAAGCGAAGGGGATGCGGGTAGGAAGGAAACTCCCGAGGAATCGGTTGTGGGCAGAGAAGACTTAAGCAAACAATCCGGAGAAAGTGAGATGAAAGAGGAAGGTGAGTCGGAAGTGATGAGAGTGGAGGAGGAGGTTCAAAAAGACGCGGGAAGAGATGAGGTGAGTGGGGGTGGCCTGTCGTCGAGATCCATCGACGAGCCTCCCACCGCCTCCTTCGAATCGTGTGGGAAGGAGACTTCTCCAGACTCCATTCGGACGGAGGAGCTGGACATCGCCCTGGAGGAGCACCGACGGAGGTTGTCTGCTGCAGGAAACGACCCTCCCTCCGGGGGCCTTGTGTACCAGGACCCCTCCTCCTTCTTCGACCAGGAGGACGACAACGGGATGCAGAACCTGGAGGACGGAAAGGCTCCAGGAGGAGAGATCGAGACTTCGCGGGAGTCCCAGTTCGGGTCTGTGATTGACGACGACCAGGCGACGGACGAGGCTGGGCAGGACTTGATGGGAGGGGAGGAGGAGGCGCAGACTCCAGTGCAGCCGCAGCAGTTTGTGGAGGAGGAGATTCGGAGGAAGGTGGAGGAGGAGAGTGTCTCCAGTGTGAAGGTTGCGACTGCCACCACAGCGACGACTGTGCTGGGGAGGACGGAGGAGGAGGTGAGGATTCCTGGAGAAGTTGGGAGGAAGACTGGAGAGATGAAGTCTCCAGGAGAGAAGAAGGCTGAGACGCCGACGAAGGCGGAAGTGAGGCCGCTGAATTTGAAGGACGAGGAGCCGAAGAGCGGCGACCGACGGCCGCTGCCTCCGATTCCCGCGGCGATTTCGAAACTGCCGCGGGAGTCGCGGGAAGTGATTCGGACTCCGGATGAAGTGGCGGACCTCCCGATGCACGAGGAGGTGGAGCCAGGGACGTACGAAACTGACCGTGACTTCGGCAGGGAATTCGGTCGTGGGGAGAGAGAAGCCCAGGAGGATGGGGCGATGAGAGACGAGAAGGAAAAGGCTGCTGAGGAGGAGGAAGTTGAGGAGGCGGAGGTTCTCCAGGAGGAGCGTGGGGAGACGGAGACGCTGGTGAAGAAGAGCGAAGAAGCGAGTGCGTCGGGCGCTCAGGTGGGGATGAGTAGTCTGCTGACGACTGTGACGACGACTTCAGTGACTCACACGACGAAGGATGAGGAGTCTCCAGTACCGGAGGAGGTGGAGGAGACTCCTCCACAGAAGTCTTTGGAGGTGGAGGAGGTTGTGGAGGAGGTGAAAGTGGAGGAGAGGGAAGTTGTGGAGGAGGTCGCTAAGGGGGATGATGATGAGAAGATGGACACACGTGGAGATGATGAGGATGAGGAGGATGGGCTTCCTGGAGGCGCTGGAGAGTCTGGAGAAGTGGGACGACCGACTTTGGATGCCACGACGACTCTGTCGTTGGGTGGGAAGGGAGTGGCGAGTGTGGTGATCACTCCGTCCACTCCGCCTGTCCTCCAGGCCTTTGAGGAGGAGACTCCCGCCAAGTCAGCCTTCCCCATTCCCCCCGTGGAAACGGAGGAGGGGGCGACGCAGGAGGAGGGAGGGACAAAGTCTCCGGGGGGAAGTGAGACGAAAGGAAGTCTTTCTCCGGAACCCGTGGCGACTGCAGTGGAGACTCTGCCCGTGTTTGTGGGTGGAGAGGAGAAGAAGGCGGCGTCTGCGAGTGAGGAATCCTCCAGCTCCTCCATTCTGACGACCATTGCGAAGCAGGCGGAAGGCGGAGTGGAGAGGATTCGGGAGGAGGAAGTTGTGGAGACGGAGGAGAAGAAGAAGACGCTCTTCTACTTGCCTCAAGACGAGGAGGAGGAGGAGGAGGAGGAGGTGAAGGGAGAGGGCGGAGGAGAGTGTGAAAGTGGGTTGCTTGGAGCAATCGAAGCGACACTGCTGAATGCAGCCAACACGCTCTCAGCTCCTGTCGTCCATCAGTCACCCGAAAGCATCGCCACGATTCCCGCTGCCTCCTCCAGAGAAGTTTCTCCAGAGAGAGTGAAGAAGGAGGCTGGAGAAATCGATGGGAAGGCGGAAGGAAGCCAAGGAGAGGAATCCAGGCGAGTTCTCCAGCTTCTCCAGGACGAGGACCCAATTAGTGAGACTCTCATCGCCTCTGCGACTTCTGCTGTCTCCTCTGCTCTGGAGAATGCGACGGAGACGCTGGAAGTGGCTGAAACGACTCTGGAGGAAGTGGAGGAGTGTGTCCAGAACAAATTGGACTTGCTTTCCAAGAGTCAAGAGGAGGTGACGGAGGAGCCCATTGTGAAGGAGCGATCGAAGAGATCAATTGAATTTGTGAAGGATGAGGAGGAGCCCAAGACAAGTGGATTGGAGCAGAAGGAGAGTCTGGAGGAAAGTGTTTGTGACTCCATGAAGAGGATTGTCCACGAGAAGGAGGAGTCGGATGACGAAGGACTTGTGGAGGTGGAGGAGGAGCCCTGCACCAAGACAATTGCTCCTCCAAGGTATCCACTTCCGGAAGATGGAGGAGCCAAGGGACGGAAGAAGTCGATGGAGGAGGTGGAGGAGGTCACGTCTGTTGTCCATGAGAAGGCGGAGGAGGAGGCTTCCTCCAAAGTGAAGGAGACAAGTGGGAAGAAACTGGAGGAAGTTGTCCAGGAGAGCAGAGACATTCTGGCTGACCTGGAGGACTCCATGCTGAGCTCCACGATTGTGACGAAGGCGGAGTCATCGGAAGGAATCCAGGCGGAGGAGAAGGTCACTTCATCTTCAGAAGTGATGGTCGTCGCCTCCACATTCCTCGCCGACTCTGCTTCGTCGACCTCGTCGAAATCTGTCGTCACTGAGACGGAGAACAAAGTGACGAGCAGTTCTGTTCAGGAAATTGAAGAATTTGTGTCAAGTTCTACTGCAACTGCGTCTACGTTAAGTGCTTCTCCAGGAGTTCCGTCTGCTCCGGAGGAATCTGCTCCACAAGAGAGAAGCTCGCCTTCTCCAGTAGAAGAACTGATGATCCAGTCTTCCTCCGTGTCGCAAGTGACCTCCTCCATGTCGACGAATCTGGAGACGAAATCGGCGACCTCCTCTTCTTTGACGGAAGTGACGTCTTCGATATCCACGGAGGTTTCTTCCTCAGCGTTGCCACCTCCAGCGTCTGCGCTGTCTCCCACGCAGTCTCAACAGGAGTCCATTCGGAGTCCCTTGGACGCTGTGAAGTCTCCCATTGGAGATCCCGAGGAGAGATTCGCCTCTGAGGAGCCACGACCTCCTGGAGAGGCTGGAAAGTCTTCGGCAGTGACGCAGCTGGAGGCGGACCAGCCGAAGGAGGCGACGAAGAAGAAGCACAAGGAGCTTTCCGACTACATCGGGACAATCAAAGAAGCAAAGGCCGTTTTCGACACGCTCCTCAACGTAGCCAAGTCTGGGGCTGCACTAAGCTCCGCTGTAGAGGAATGCAAGGTCAACGCGCAAGAAGCGATCAGACGCCATTTGGAAGCAGCGGAGGAGGTGTACCGACCTGCGAAGAGTGTTCCAGACTACGTCGTTCCAGACTCTCCAGAAGAGGAGGCGGTTCATGGAATCACAGTATACGAATCCCTGGAGCAAATGGCGCGAGCTGGAAGCGAACTGTTTGGAGATTTGGTGGAGAAAGTGGAGAAGGAGTTGGAGGAGAAGGCGAAGAGGGAGGAAGGAAACCAGGAGGAGACGTCGGAGGAGACGGAGCGACGCTTGAGTGCGGAGTTGGCGGTGAATTCGGCGCTCCAGCATCTCCACGAGACGTTCAAGACGATGCAGACGTTGGGGAGTCCGAAGAGGAGTTCGTACCACGCGGCCTCCGCCACCTCCACAAGGAGACACCTCAAGTTGGAGTCTGGACTCGCGCTCTCCTCCCTCTCGGCCTCGCAGGTGGAGGAGGAGTCGGAGCGATCCGCTGCCTCCAGCTCTGCGATCTTCTCGACGTCGCTGGGAGTCTCTGCCAGCAGCACTGGGGCGACTGGAGACACAACGCTGAAGTCTCCAGACGACGAGGAGCGGAGTGAAGGAGAGACGATGAGGGAGAGCATCGCTTCGTTCACCTCGGGAATCGTCTCTGAGGATGGAGACTTCCAGATGACCTCGACGTCCTCGGTGACCTTCTTGAAGGAAGGAGGAGAGGAGACGAAGACGTCGGCGTGGTTGCAGGAGGAAGTTTCGAAGGTTTCGCAGGAGGAGTTGAGGGAGGAGACGAGGAAGATTTCCTCAGAGGAAGTCTCTGAGAGTCACACGATCAACAAGAGTTCCCTTGTGCAGGAGACTCAGGAGGAACGGAGCTCTGAGACTGCGGAGATTTCCTCCTCCATTCAGTCTGCAGTCACTGGAGCCAGTGGAGCCTCCTCCACGTCATTCGTGAGGAAGATCTCTGGAGAAGAAGTGCGGGAAGAGATGCAGCAGAAGAAGTCGTCGGTGACGGAGCAGATGTCGTCGTCTTCGACGGCGTTTGTGACGAGGTCTGCAGAGACAAAGGAGTCCTCCGAGTCCTCCAAACAGAAGTCTTACGAGTTCTCCAGTTCTTCGGTGAAGGGCGGAGGAGGCGGAGGAGGAGGAGGTGGAGGAGAAGAGTTGGGCTCCGGCAGTCGAGACTTCCTTCCGTTCACTTCGTTCCAGACGACCGGAGGAGCCTCCAGCAGCGAATCTCTTGCGACAGAAGAGGAGCGAAGTGAGTCGCGGCGAATGATGTACTACAGCAGCAGCAACAGCGAAGGTCGTGAAGGTCAGGAGACGCTTCCTCCGCGAGGCTCCAGTACGACGACAACAACGACTGTGTCTCCAGGAGGAACGGTGACAAGAACGACAACGTCTCGGAGGTTCAGCGCCTCTGGAGATCAACAGGAGACGTCGTCGACGCAGGTTTACCGGAGAGCGTCTGAAGCTCCGACGGGAGTCTGGGCTGGAGGAGTTGCTCCACAGCAGTACGAGTCTTTTGGGAAGGACTCCTCCTTTCCCTACCGACCGCAGTCTGACGGAGGCTACCAGACGAAGGAGTCTGGAGATGAGGAGAGCCTTCCTGGTGGCTTCCAGAGTTCCAGTGGAACTTACCACGACTTACCAACACTTCCCATGGTGGAGAGCAGCAGTAGTAGCAATGGAGGAGGAAGCACGACGACCACGAGGACTGTTGTTACCCGGAGAATTGTCTCCGGAGATCCTAAAGCTCTCCTCGAAGAAGAAGATGGAGGAGAGTCTGGAGGAAGTAGCAGGACAGTTGTTACCCGGAGAATCGTATCTGGAGAAAGTGATCCTACAGACCTCCTGGAGCAATTTGGAGGAGCTGGAGGAAATAGCAGAACTGTTGTTACCCGGAGAATCGTATCTGGAGACCCTTCAGCCTTCCTGGAAGAAGACGGAGGAGAGTCTGGAGGAAGTAGCAGGACAGTTGTTACCCGAAGAATGTTCTCTGGAGACGGTGAAAGTCTCCAGGAAGAAGTTGGAGGAGATGGAGGAGAGGGCATTACGAGAACAGTTGTTACCCGGAGAATCGTATCTGGAGAAAGTGATCCTACAGACCTGGAGCAATTTGGAGGAGGTGGAGGAAGCACACGAACTGTTGTTACCCGGAGAATCTTATCCGGAGACCCTTCAGCCTTCTTGGAAGAAGCTGGAGGAGAATCTGGTGGCAGCGCGAGAACTGTTGTTACCCGGAGAATCGTGTCTGGAGACCCTTCAGCCTTCCAGGAGGAATTTGGAGGAGCTGGAGGAGATTCTGGAGGGGGAATTACGAGAACAGTTGTTACCCGGAGAATCGTATCTGGAGAAAGTGATCCTACAGACCTGGAGCAATTTGGAGGAGCTGGAGGAAGTACGAGAACTGTTGTTACCCGGAGAATCGTATCTGGAGAAAGTGATCCTCCAGACCTGGAGCAATTTGGAGGAGCTGGAGGAAGTACGAGAACTGTTGTTACCCGGAGAATCTTATCCGGAGACCCTACATCCTTCCTGGAAGAAGCTGGAGGAGAATCTGGAGGCAGCGCAAGAACTGTTGTTACCCGGAGAATCGTATCTGGAGATCCTTCAGCCTTCCAGGAGGAATTTGGAGGAGAATCTGGAGGGGGCATTACGAGAACAGTTGTTACCCGGAGAATCATCTCAGGAGATGATAGTGAGCCTTCCTCCCTCCTGGAGCAATTTGGAGGAGCTGGAGGGAGCACACGAACTGTTGTTACCCGGAGAACGATCTCTGGAGACGGAGGTGACGCTTCCTCCCTCCTGGAGCAACTTGGAGCGAGTGGAGGAGAGACAACGACAACGGTGGTCAGTTCCAGTGGTCCTCCGCACTTCTACCACCACCACGGAGACATCCTCGAGGAGGAGGGCGCGTTCTCTTCGGGAGACTTCAGTGACTCGCAGATGTCCATCTCCACCGCAGGCGCCACGGTCCCCACCAGCCACTCCCAGACTTACCAGAACGTCGAGACTGACGACGAAGTCCACAATTTCGACACGGTGGGAGACGTCGACAATGGAAACTATTCTGGAAGCCTCCCCACAACCACAACCACCTCAGGAGCTGAATCTGGAGCAGCAGCAGCAGATGGAACAACCAGGTCAGTTGTAACCTACACGACCTCCTCCTCCTCTGGAGCAACTGGAGGAGGAGAGAATGGAAATGGAGGAGCTGTGACCTCCTCCACCACCACAAGAACCGTGACCTCCTCCAAGACGATTGGAGATGAGCCGACGTCGACGACAACGACGGTGGAGGAGACGATGACAGGAGGAGGAGGAGCTTCCTCCACGACGACCACTACGACAACAACGTCGTCGTCCTCTGGAGGAGGAGCTTCTGCGGCAGAAGACCTTCTCAAAGAATGGGGAAAGCCGTTGGGGCTCCCTGTCGTTTATTCTGAGGGAGGAGAAGGAGGAGCCGTTGGAGGGTCGAACGGCCCGGATTCGGGTAACTTCACGGCGACGAGTACGGGCAAGGCGACTCCGAAGAAGAAAGTGCCGTCGACGCCGGGGAAAGGCGGGAGTAGTTCGAAGCGGGCGAGTTCGTCGCGGAAGTCGAAGGGAAGTCCGATTTACGTTGACTTGGCGTACGTTCCTCACCACGGGAACTCGCACTACTGCGACTCGGAGTTCTTCCGGATGGTGCGCGCGCGGTACTACGTGTTCAGCGGACTGGAGCCGAGTCGCGAGGTGTTCGACGGACTCCTCGAAGGGAAGCAGCAGTGGGAGGACAAAAACTTGGGTGAGTTCATCTCGTTTGATGTGTAGTAATCTGTACAGGGTGTGTGAGTACCTACGGGTTATTTATAGAGGAATGTAGGGCAGTGAGGAAGGAAGGAAATCAAAAGGACGAAGGTTGGCGTATACAGAGAGGCGATTCCATTAATCTAAATCCCACGAGAGTGAGAGAAAGCAGAGAGGAAGAATGTTAGGGAATGCACTGCCTGTTCATTCCTCCATTCTTCCTCGCGGTTAATTAGGCTGCAGGTGGAGGCTTCGTGACTCCCTTTGAAATGCATCCAGACGGTTGGGCAAAGAGTTTCAAGTTTCGTTGTGGGCGAAGAAGAAGTGGGAAGGTTGTGAATGGGCTTTTATCTGCGGGAGAAAGTTTGTGTGAGTTCCTCAATCGCTTTCTCTTCAGAATGGGACGATTTGTGTTGAGTGAGTCGCAGGCTGTAGTGAAGGAAGGAAGTGTTGATGGATGGGCAGCAGTGCAGTTCCCATTGGTTTGAAGGCAGAACCCAAATGACCCCATTCTGATGCAGTTCCACTCACTTTCCCCATCTGCTCTACTTCTTTTACCCTGTAAACAAACACCCGGCTTGGGCCTTAAAGTGGGTCGATTTGTATCGGAAGTTGGGACACAACTTTCACCAAATCTCTTTGTTATCTGGACTAATCGAGAGTCGAGTGAGGAATACGATGGCCTGGGAAATTAACGTGTCAATTCGCATATAAAATGGCCATTTGTCTGAAGTGAGGCTTAGCTTGGAGAGAGTGAGGGCGAGGATGTTGGACGATCGATTTGCGGAGATTCAGTGGAGTGTAGAGATAAAGGAGAGGGAGCAATGCAGTTGACTCTGAATGGACTGGGATGGTCATTTCTGGCAGCCACGGTTTCCGCAGGGAAGATTGTAAGGAGAGAGAGGAGAGGCAATAAAAGTGGGACATAAAAGTCGTCACACCCTCACATTTCACAACCCACTGCCTCCAGCGTCTCAACGCGTCACTTTAGGCCAGAATTAAACCAAAAATTTAAATTCAATTTGTGGAGAAAGTAGTCTAGCAGATTCTAGTATTCTAGATTCTAGTATTCTAGATTCTAGTATTCTAGATTCTAGATTCTAGACCGAAATTCAAACAAGCTCAGACATGGATGGAGAGTGTGTGTGAGTAGCTCAGCTTTGGGTGTATCGTTGGAGCAATTCTTTCGTAGTTTAGAGGAGAAAGTGGGGAAAGGGTGAAGTTTATTCAGTGGGCCATAATTCCATTGCATTTCTCACTCAAAATGAAAAAGTTTTTGGCTTAAAACTTGAAGAACTACTTTGGCTAAACTGAGAGGAAGCGAGAAGATTTGAATGTCTGCGTTCATATGGAGAAGAAGGAGATTAATTTGTGGGGAAAGTTTGAGCTTGGGCAGAAATAGGAGTTGGATTGCAATGTTATTAGGTTGCTGTTCCTCGGCTATCCTTCGTGTGATCTTTAATCCTGAGTTTCGTAGGAATGTTCAGGGTGTGGTGAATTGTACCTCTGACCTTTGTGTGTTGTTGTTTGCTTGCAGAAACCACAGTGATCCCTACTTACGACACGGACACGCTGGGCTATTGGGTGGCAGACTCGGAGAAAGAACTGGCGGAAGCAAAAATCGATCTCGCACCCTCTGCATCTCGTTGCACAATAAACCTTCAAGATCACGAGACTTCCTGTGCAGCCTACAGACTCGAATTCTAAACACATGTGAGACAACCTCACCCGATCATCTTTCTCAATTTGACCTAATTACTTTTATTCCTTCTTTATTGGGAGGCAGGAGGCGGCGATCGATT
>JAQGAC010002325.1:0-10631 GCA_034696585.1 Isotomurus maculatus
CTGTTCGATTTATCCACGTCACAAATTTGTGATGCATGTAAGTTCCCGGAGATAGGGAATGGTACTGAATTAGCCGAAGTGGATGAATTGACTGTTTATACTTTTAATGAGTTCTTGGAATTGTGAATAGCTATTGTCCAAAAGTATACTCGGTTAATGGTTCTGAGCGACTTTTAAAACTTATTTTTTATAGAAGTCCGTTAAGTCAATTGTTCTCATAGACAATGAACTCATAAAGTAGTTACGAGAAAGCGTTATGCAGGCAAAAGCTGACCTCAATTTATGTTCATATCATCGTGCGGGTTTTTACGACGCTTTAATGAGCTCAGTTTATTCTTCGAATAATAAACAGACTAATTTGAATCCATTAAATTATCACATGATATCCCCACATTTTCAGTTGAAGTAAAATATTTTAATTCCTTTTCTTACAATTTTGGCTCCGATCCCAGATTTTCACAGATCATATATTCTTGCTTTAAGTATTGATTATTTATCAGAGTGAACTGCATGCAACTCCATTGAACTTCGAAAGGGAACGTGAACATTTTGATTCGCATACTTCAAAATGTTTCCGTCTTCCGGCTCTACTCCAAACGGTTTTTCGCGTTTATTACTCGCCGACAGAATAATGCTCTCACTTTTATTTTGGGGTCTAAAATACCTGCAAGTTGTTAATTTTCAATCTGACAAAGACATTTGTTCGCGTTTCGAAGCTTTAAATAAGGTTTAAAGACGTTTTCACGGACTCCGGCTGTATTTCAGTCTTTTGCATAAAGAAAAAGGTTCATGTTTTGAGTATTCAAGAGACGTCGATGCAGAAAAACGGATGCCTGGCTAACTGACTTCATTAGAATAAAGATGGACTTTCCCCCACAATGATCCTCAATTTAAAATGTATGAAAACATATGTATGTAGCTCAGTTTCAGCTTGAAGACAAAATATATGCAGGGCTGAAACTTGCGAGTATCTAATGTGGGTTTTAATAGCCAACGATGGACTAATATCTGTATTGCTACTCAAATGGACAGCTAAATAATATTTGTAATCTTCCATTGCTTTATAATTAATGCTGGCATAAAATGAAACAACGCCATGGGCAAAATTTGATGCAATAAAATAGAACAGTGCTAATTTACCAAGTACGATTGTGAATTTGTTTAAATCAGACTTCCACTTTTTTGTGGTAATATGTTATTTTGTGCCTTCAGAAATTCAAAAATACAGCCTTGTTCTATTTGTAAGAACAGGATTATATAATGTTTCACTCATGCAGGATTTTTAGGTACACCTGTCACTATTTGGCGCACTAGCTATTAAATTCAAACGAACCTTGACAGGTTACCAAATTAAATGAACACCATATATTTACTGCAGGATTTTATGGAGTCTACTCGCATACCTTAAAAAGTAAAGTCTGATTGTTTAAATATGCGTTTTTATTTACTAAATCTCAATGGTATTAACTGTGCTTCATGGACTACAAAAATCGGCGAGACAGTAATTTCTCCCTGTGGCTTGAAGTAGACATTTACATGTCCTCAAACCCGTTCTGTTTTTATGCAATATTTGGTTTAGCTTTAATTTAATGAGCTTAAACCTTTGTGTCACGTAAGACAAGTGTACACATACAACATGATAAAGCACAGCAGTGCATGCTATAATCGGATGCAATTGAAAACATTTTGAATTTTTCTATAATTCTTCCGCTGAGTTGGCTATTCTTGATTTGTATACTTACGCATTACCACACATGTTTAAACACAATGCAGAGGAGATTTCAATTTTTTTCCTTTTAAACCACTTAGATCTGTTTCTTCTCTTCTCCTTGCATTAGTTAAACTCACCTCTTCTCCGCCTTAAAACTCCTTTGCAGTAAATCAAATTATGACCTGAGCTTTTTACTTCCTTTCGACTTTTTAAGTCAATATGAAGGTGAAAAATTGCAATATGTTGAGTATTTATTGTTCTGATAAAAATTAATTCCAAAAGGGATAATTATAATTGGAAATTCGTACGTGGCCTCGTAATACAGTTTGGAAAAAATCTTCGAAATGTATTTAGATGAATTGGTATTAGCATAAAACCATTTGTATTTACTGGGGCAATTAAGCCAACAAATTAATAGATAGTTGATTGTTGGAGCATTTATTTCGATTGCAACGAGTCCCAGCTACGCAGACACCAAAGTTCAGCACCAATTTCTTTCTCGTTTCAACCAGCAAGCGTACAACTGCGTGAAGTGGTTTCAACACGTAAAGTCCCAACGCCACTTTGAACCAATCAATACCTTTAATAACCCATGTCAGTGTATTTTCAACAAGTAATTATCTATTTATTGTGAAATAACTTTGATGTTTTTATTGGTAATTGGTAATACATTTAATACAATTAATAATTTTCATAATCCATCTTTGTTTGATTTTTAAGCCGAAAAGAAAATATCGATCGTTTGTAAAATATTAGTTGTGAGTGAGCGTGATCATATCATCTAATTTGTAAATTTGTAACCGTGACTTAAATAAACTTGGGCGACTGTAATAAGGCCGTCATATTAGCCTGGGAAATTTATAAGAACTTTTATTTCATTCGTTATAGTTAGCGATTCCTTTAATAACTACTCCTTACTAACAGCTACTTTATTAAATTTACATGCACTACCCGTTCCGCAAGTTACTCCGCATTTGATTACCACCAATTGAAGTGTAACGTAGCTGAGAAAAAGGTTAACAAAAACGGCTGAATTATTTTATATATACCTTTAAAATAACCCAAGTTAGAAACCTAAGACGCGAGTAACGTGGGATTCCATCGAAAAAACTGAGGAAGGTCTCACACAAAAATGAAATTTTAACATTTAAGTTAAAAACTCCGAAAGTGGAAAGACTACTGTCGCGTTAACCGTCACTGGAGACTAGAAGAGCCTGACAGGCTACACAATCCACCAAGTCTACTGATAATCCTGGTCTCAAATAAACAAAATATTAGGGTAAACTACGTCAAGGACACTTGTCCCGGACCCATAGCCGGCCTTGATGGCTGACCCACCCAAAAGAGAACTGCATCCCCTGGTTTTCGAGTTGCTACAATAAAGACCTCACTAGCAATATACCAGAAACTATGAGGACAACAATGTGGTACTAATGATAACCATTAATGTTAATCTCAGAATTAACTTAATAGATTATATTTTTCAAGAAGGCAAAAATAGAATGTTGATTTTTTGAAATAAATGCCTGGCGCCTGATAAACCTAACTGGGCAGCGACAAACATGAATTGGAATTTTATCGCTACTGGTAAGGTTCTGCAACATATTCCATACTACCAGATTGATTTCCGATACGTCGTATCACCTAAAACTGGATGGGACACGAAGCTCAAACTGGAGACATGCTTGGTTTCTGCCCTTCAAACATGAGTAAGAGGTCCAAATTTGTAGCCAATTTCCTTTAATAGCACAATCTTGTGGCCCAAGTGCAGTTGTTTCCCAGGCGTAGCACCCAACTGCATCAGTAGAATAGAAAGTAGACAACTCCATTGATCCCGGCAGGATGAAGAACCTCCAGGTTTGCGAGAAGAAACAAACAGTCGCAGTGTTGAGGAGTGAAGTAGTAGAGAAGGAAGGCATGGGAAATACACCTGCATCACTGTGAATGAAAGTTGATTACTAACTTGTAAACAGAAGGTTGTTATTTCACACAAATTCACATTTTAAGCCTTCTACCGTGAGCTTCTGAAACAACATCCGGTGCCCTGTACTTTTAAATTGTGGATAACTGATCTGCTTCCTAAATGAAAGAATATACAATTTTGTAAGCTTCCGATAAAGAGCAGGACAAAGATTTTGGGTTAAGAGTGTTATTTCAAAAATTTATACATTTCGGAATTGCATGTAAGGGGCAATTTGTACATTCAAAAAATATTTTCCATCACTAACCTGAATATTTAATCAATTGCACGTAAGGGGCAGCTTGTTCTTATCGTTTTATTTAACTTGCTTGTTTTTAAAGGAACACCGTAAAGTCCTCTTAATTGCCATCAAATTCAAGAGAAGCACGCAGGAAGAAAAAATACGGACTAAGTGGTTCGTTAGTGTTTAAAATGCCACATTCAGAAATATTTTAGACTCCTAAAAATCGGAATGTGGCGGTAGGACTTACAGCGAAAGGAATGAATCCAGTGAACACGAAACAAAACGACACATCTTGACCAAACTCAGTGTGTTTCCATATGGATTCCACAAAATTCGTGTATTCGTACACCACACAAATCTTCTGAAATAAAACGAACAAAATTATGTTTTAATGAAATAAAGTGTTGGTAGCTTAATAGCTCTGTTGATTTTAAAGAATTTTGTCAATTGTGATTAAGCGACTTAATCCAAATGAAGTCCTTACCACACACGTTGAAGAGTGATACATTGGCTGCCTAAAATATGAAATTGGTTGTTTGAATTATCCTTGCAAAAAATTGTGATGCCTGCAAGCGAGATTTGGATTGGTGCTGAATTAGCCGACGTGGATGAATTGACTGTTTATACTTTTAATGAGTTCTTGGAATTGTGAATAGCTATTGTCCATAAGTTCACTCGGTTAATGGTTTTGTATTATCTGAGCGAGCTTTAAAGCTTCGTTTTGATAGCAGTCCGGTAAGGCAATTGTTCTCATGGACAATGAGCTCATAAAGTATATACTTACGAGAAAGCGTCATGCAGGTAAAAGCTGACCCAAATATATGTTTATATCATCGTGCGGGTTTTTATGACGCTTTAATGAGCTCAGTTTATTCTTCGAATAATTAACAAGCTAATTTGAATCCATTAAATTATCACATGATATCCCCACATTTTCAGTTAAAGTAAAATATTCTAATTCCTTTTCTTACAATTTTGGCTCCGATCCCAGATGTTGACAGATCATATATTCTTGCTTTGAGTATTGATTATTTATAAGAGTGAACTTTACTTCAATTAACTTCAATTAATCGAATTTCAACGGAAAAGGTGGAAATTTCTAAACTTTCTTAACAGTTTGCTGTTTTTCGCCAATGGATTTTTAATTTTGCATTACCTACCATACCAAAAGAAAATTCCCATAATTGTAAAGATTGATAAAAAAGCTAAAAAACATAGTAACTAATTAACCTTAAATTGGTGCAAGTAAATAGCCAAATTGCCCTGATCACTTAATTGTAATATAAAAATTATAAAATATTTGTGTAATACGATGGTCCGACAATAAAGTACTTTCATAGATAAATTACACATACAACTCAACTCATTTATTATACTTACATATTTTGTATAGCTACACATTTATTACTTTTTTTAAAGTATGTATCTTTGACCTGCAACGCAATAAGGACTGTCAAAATATATTCAGTCAGCATATTACCTCTGAATTAAAGCGTTAGAAACACTATAATTCGTTCATTAAGTACCATTACCTAGCAGATATTCATGCGTTTATTATTAGCTGAACAAACAAAACTGAAAGCATATATTCGTTTCAGAATCACGAGTTTAAGTGTCCTGAGTTGGCACGCCAGTCTTTCTACAATTAATTTATGCTTAATTTGAAAGCATACAAAGGTAATGTTTTCGAGAATGCAAACGAAAAAGGAAATTCCGATCCCTATACTCCAAACCAAAAATGTGCTTATAGTTGATTCTAATACTACGGAGACATCAGATAATGTAGTGTTTTTCCTTTCAATCTTCATAACACGTAAAGCAATGTTTGTCGAATAACGTATTCTATTACTCATCAGTCTTTTCCATTTCTGAATTAGTCCAAAGTGGGAAAACCTATTCACTGATCTTGATATCTCGATTCCAATTGAATTTTGTGCTATAACGTAAAGCATCTCTTTAAACGGTGTCACTTTTGTTGACGAACAATAGACGTTCTCATCAGCAATTCCTTGTATGGATTCTTCTATCAGTGTTTGACGGAATACATTACCCGTTACCAGTAGAGCCCGTTTGTTAGTTGTGTTTGCAATATCAATAAACAGCTGCTTGCCAGTCCTCCTCGTGTAATTTAAATCGCACAATGTAGACCCTACAAAACCTTTTCGATTAATACCATTCGCAATGTTCTGTAACAGTCTACAAAAATATTCTACATTATTTTCCGCTGAATCCTCTACACCAACGTTGGTTCTTACTACGAGTTTATAGTCGTTTAAAAGTAGTTCTCTCAAATCATTAATGACTGGTATGTCTTGTGGTAATATCATGCCAACCTGTAAATTCTGTCTGTAGAACCAAGAAACAAATATCATTGCAGAGTAAAATGTCAGATGTAAACTAGTTTTAACAGCCGGACATTGGTCTAAGAACATCTTGACTGTCTCGCATACAAATACTACAGATCTTTTAATAAAGTGCCGTAGAGTTCCGTCAAGCTTTATTGCTGTCACAGCTGACATGAGAATAACAAGGGAGATTAGTGTCCACCAACACGACGCCGAGAATGTTGAGACGAGATCCAAGAACGAAATAGTTTTGGTGGTTTTTGGTTTTGTTTCACAATATATTAGAGGTGCTGATGTTACAATTACCATCGGCCGTGTATTCATGGTTCCAGGGAAACCTGACACAACACCTCCAAAATTGATTGATGGCAGGGTTACGTCTATCTTACCTTTGTTTGTGTCTACAGAAAAGTTAAAATGTTGTTGCAGGTTCTGCAGCACGAAATCGTATACATCACATACATTATATTCCTCTTTGACTGTTACATCCCATCTTGACTTAAGACAATAAGGGCGACGCAATGACGTGCTGGATGTTTGAAATTCCAGTGGTGGAAACACGTCTGTTACTGATCGCGGTAACTTAGGTTCATAAACAAGGTTTGCTAGCTGTTGCGATAGAATCGGAAAAAACTTGCCGTATCTCAGTGGGATATAACCAACATTTGGAAAGATATCATTATTGCCTTGGATAACGTGGTAAAACACTCGCATTGGTAGGACTCGTGCCGGTGCCACTTTCCAAGTGCAGTCAGAGAGTGTGATTATGATATACGCTGAAAACTCGTATGTCCTCCAGCTGTAAATATTCCTAAACATGAAACGATGCAAATATAGCTCAACAGAATTTCTATTTGTGTGGTACTCGAAATGAGTGAAGATAAGTTGAAAAGAACATTCCTCGTAAAAGCGAATTGATGGCTGGACAGCTGTCAATGTTTCATCTGGTTGACTTGAATGACTAATTGTTAACAAATTATTCTGTCGATTCGTTAGAACAAAAGATTCGAAAGCTACGACCAGATCTGGATTTTGAGTTAGAACGTAAATGTGAATGGTACAAACTTTTTTGTTAGGATGATCTGGAATTCTGAAGCTGCCAGTACCAAGAAAGCAAAGTGACAGAAAACTTATAATAAAAGACAAAGTGGGACTAACACAAGCCACGTTAAACATTCTTAAAAAGTTTAGCGGCTTTCTAAACCAAAATGATTCAAGCTGAGCTCAGCTGAGGAGAGTTTTTCTGAGAAGCGAAGTCCTTAAAATGTGCTTTTGCTGAGGGACAAGTGGAGTGGGCTCTTCTGTAGGTGACAGATGAAAGAACGGTCGACTCGACTGGAGACAGGATGAGAGTTGGGGTGCCTTGACAGAGATGCTGAGAGGGTGAAGGGAGTTTGAACTGTCGACGATATGAATTGAAAGTCGACACGGGTTAGTGACAGTTGGGGTACACAGCTTATTCAGAGGGATAAGTTATAGGGAAAAGAGTTACAGGAGTGACCTCGGCAAGGAATACTAAGAAATACAAGGTTCGCGGAGTCGGAGTTCCAAGGAGAGCGCCAGAATGACCAAAATGGAATTAGGCGCTGGTCGTGAAGCCACAGTAAGGGTATTCTGCGCTGACAGGTGAGACACCTTAGCAAATGGTCTTGCTTTTCTAACATTCAATATTTTCCGTACATTTCGACAGGATGTTGTTTTAATTGGAATACACGGATAATAAAACGAAGAAAATAAAAGTAGAGTGATGAATATCATTTCCAAATTTTGTACTAATTACATCACAGAGAGCTATAATTTTCAGATGTTAGTAAGCCACAATTCTTGAAATGGATTGTGCGAAATTATAGGACTCAGGTTAATATATGTGACCAGTTTGCTTACTTATAACTTATGGTGGAGTATCAGCAAATTAATCACAAATTCGAGCAGAGAAATATTTCGTGTCGATGTTTGATACGCATTGCTGCTGATGTTGAAATAGTATTCCATAGTTGTTCGAGTTATCCTAGCAATAAAATTGTGATGCCTGTAAACTCCCTGAGGTGTGCAATGGGGCTGATTTAGCTAACGTGGGCAACCGGATTGTTTATAATTTCAATGAGTTCTTGGAATTGCGAATTGCTGTTGATCGTAAACATACACGGTTAATGGTTCTGTTTTATCTGAGCTGTCTCTGAGGCATTCACAATTACATTCTTTCTATAGGCGACTATCCACACACACATTAGCATTAGGCATTCAGCATTCAAAATGACTTGGCAAATAAATGTGTTAATTTCATGCACATTTCATTTCTTTTTGATTGCAGTCTGTTAAGTCAATTGTTCTCGTAGACAATAAGTACATAAAGTAGTTACTGAAAAGTCGTGGCACAGGTAAAAGCTGTCCCCAATTTATATCCATAACTTGCCAGCAGCACATCATCTTGCGAGTTTTTATGATGAATTAATGAGTTAATTTCATTCTTTGAACAATAAAACTCTAATTTAAATCCAATAAATTATGAAATGATATCAGCGCAATTTCATTTGAAGCAAAACGTTTGAATTTTTTTTCTTATAATTTTGGTTTCGATCCCAGGTATTCACCGATCATATATTGGTGTTTTATGGAATGACTGCTAACAAGCTAAATCGGAATAGGCTCTCAACTGCAGATCACGACTCACCAATGCATAAGGATGTAGAATATTTAAAATTAATGTTTGAGTATGCAGGAATTATTAAAACAGCTTCCAAAGCCTCTATTTAAGTTTGCTCCTAAAATCTCATTTGAAAGTTGCGACTGGATACCGAAATCCTGGAAGCTTCTAATAATGCGTCATCGTCTCGTGTTTTAGAGCTACGCCAAAATGCTTCGGGTCATTAAGTGCACTAAAAAATTAAATGAAAAAATGTGAAAATTTCAGCGGCTGATAGTTCCGATTTTTTTGAATATGCTTTTGCTGAAAGAAGAATTTTATTTTCCCAATACGAATTTCCTTGGCTTGTTGAACATCGCTAGCACCATTAGGTAAAAATTTTCAAATTTTTGAAAATTGTTGGCTTTGAAGTCGAAAATTTCGTTTTCATTTGCCTCTTTTTCAAATAGAGTTTTGCTTGAACAGTTTTCAAAATTTTTGAAAAATTAAAAAATTTCTTATATTTTAAGTGATTTTATATTTTTTATAGTAGCCAAGAATTTTTGAAAGAATTTGTTGCAGGCACAGGAATTTTTTCAAAAACGTCGAAAACGCCATACTTTAACGTACGTTTTTGTTTCAACTCAAAATTTTGAACACCAAACCCACCATCAGCCGTTGAAATTTTGACGTTTTTTCATGTAATTTTTTACTGCTTTTAACGACTCCAAGCATTTTGGTGTAACTCTCAAACACGAGTGGATGACGCATTGTAAGTGATTTTGAAATATTTCTTTAGTCCAGGAAGCGTCAAATTGTTCGGCTGGTAGAATCGACAAGCTTGATAAGCTTTTTTGCGGATATTGACAAAACAAACAACTTGCTCCACGATGGGAATTCCCAACTCCTTTCCAAAACTATTTCTCCGAAAATACTTAAATTCAGCCTTCTCTCGTTCTTTCGTCGAAATGTATCCATAAATCAGATTCTATTTCAAACCAATTGGTTGGTTGCATGTTGGGATTGGGAATGGATAGTTAAGGAATTGTTAGTAAAGGAATTGTTAGTAAGGAATAGTTAGTAAAGGAATTGTTAGTCAGAAGAATTGTTAGTAAGGCGGAATTGTTAGTAATGGATTTGTTAGTCACAGGAATCAATACTAATTTACATACGCATCCTAATGCGTGCAATGAACATATCTGATTCCATGCATCTGTGACACACAAGTTTAGTTCTTACGATGTTGTTTAATTGCTTTTGTGTGAGCATCTTGTTTGCACAGCAATATTCGCGAAGCCCTCAATGAAATGTGAATTCCATATTGTAGTGGCCTACCTACTTACGTTTACATCAGCTAATTTTCCAAAAGGAGGCGACATGGTAAGCTCGATATTACCAAATATTTCAGGTGCTACAAAAGTATAAAAATCTCATTTAAATCCACATAAATTTTTGAAAAATAGTTTATGTTGGAGAATGTGCGAAAAATATATCATGCGCATGTTCATTCTTAACAACAATGTTTAGGAAACTTGTGAAATGATGCGTCAGAAATCTTATTGAGGTTTTCATCGATGTAGCTGTGAGGAGGTTTTTAGACTTCTGAATCACCTAAGAAAGAAGTGCAAGCACTTAAGAACGTAATTACAAACTTTGAGCCACATCTTCTAAAAAACCAACCAGATGACTTGTTACATAGACCACTTTTAAAAATTCATATTTATTTATTCTAAACTCAGTGGAAATAA
>JAQGAC010002326.1:0-10629 GCA_034696585.1 Isotomurus maculatus
TTAACTCCAAACATTACGACTCCATGTTTATTATATTCAAGCTACTTGCACGCTACTGTAATTTTTACACAGCTGTTGAAGTGATATAGAAATTAATTTCACCCCGTCGGCCGTCTGAATTTGTTAGAAGCGATGAAAGGCAACGGAAATAGAAGACGTCTCCTGCAGATGCTGTCTCAATAAAGTCAATAAATATAATAAGGTCAATTTACCATTCAGGACTCATATAACTACTTGGATAATTGGTTTACGTCTTTAACTTGCGAGAGTGTGAAGGTGCCAAGCCTTCTTTTATTTTGCTTCAGTGTCAAGACCAACTGCCGAGGTCAAATACACGAAGACTCAGTGGAAATTTCCATTTCCCTTCTGTCATTTGCTGTCAGTTAATTCTCCTGCCTTTTAAGATACACGTCAAGGCTGGCATTCCCTCCTTTTACATCCAAATTACAACTTAAATCATGTTTTGATTGTTGGATCGATTGATGAACTCTAATTATAATTCCATTGAGAGAGACTGAACAAAAACGTGTGTTATTGTCAGCCACGGACATACTCTCTACCTCTCTACCTTAAGTACACATGTCTCTAGAGGCTAAAAGTTAATAATATGATGGTGTTCGGGGTAAATATTTGGGTACTCGGGATAAATTCATGAGACTAACAAGCAAAAAATCCAGAGTGTTTCTTCGGGGAATGTCATACAGTTTCATAGGAAAGAAGGAGCGTTTTAAAAATGTTTCGTCGTTCCTTCTCTCCTCAGATGGAGTATTTCTGGTGAGAGAGTTGCACTGCAGCTACAGTTGACGGTGGCTGTTGTGTGTAAATGTTTCTTCTTTATCTCCTTTATGAGGTAAACACGAAGTTCTCCTGGAAAATCTCAAGTGGTCTTTCCTTCAAATCTAAACAATCATGAAGAAGCCACGAGCCGACTTACGCTCGCTTCTCGACATCATTTGAACATTGCGGATACACTCATGTCAATTTTATCTGACTAAATGAAATACGTCTCTACTTGTTTGTATCTTTGAATGGCAAATAGTTGCATGGTACATTATTATGGTCTGGTCCTTCACCCTTTCGTTTAACTGCCTAATACAACACCCCTAGTAGCAACCTTACTACTACCTATACATACATATGTGTACAACATCTTTCATGGGAATAAAGATGATATCAACTCTGTTTTGCTAGTATTAATACTACACCCTGTGTGTGACTATGTGCACATAGGAGCTTTGCCAAAAGCGAACTTGACGTCGCAGCCAACTGGCAATGAATCCAAGAAGGCTCAACAACGGTGGAGCCTGTCTGGCTTTCGTGAATCAGCGTACTTTTCGAAAAAGAATCAATGAAGATTCTTGTTGAGAGAATTAAAAAGACATCAGGAGGAGAGGACGGTCTTTATGATGATAATGTTGTGTGTTAGTGGGGGTGGCTCTTCACTCGATCTCTGACTCATATCCCTCTCTCTGTTGACATTGGCTTAGTGAAGTGACACACACGAGGGAATCAATAACTCTCTTCATATGTGTGCATACATCGTTGATGTGCCGGTTCAGTTTCCTTCCTTCCTTCTCCGGTTGTCTCTTTCTCAAGAAAGTCAACCCCTCTGGAAATATATTATGATCATAAAAAGATGAAAAATGCCAGTGCAAGTACCAACTATAGAAAAAAGTCTCAAGTTCCGGTTTCTTTTTTCCTGGAACCAAGTTTAGTACTCCAAAAGTCTACAGTAAAATTTACTTGCGTTGCAGTTGGCGTGTCCTACTCTTCCACGGCTGACTACCTACAAGTTTTGTGGAGAACCCTTTCTTTTAAGAAGTTGGAGTAACTGATGAACTGACACATTTTCGAGTTAAATCATACACACTAGGAAGGAAGAGAATGGAGAAGAATCACACTATAATCATAATCATTCACACACTTCTAAATGTAATAATAAAGGTTCTGGGCATAGTCGAGCGGGTGGAGGCACAGACAAAGACGTCGTAGCTTTGCGTGTGCAAAGAAAGTTTGGTGAGGTTGGAGAGAGTCCAAAAAGTTCTCCAGCAGAATGGATGAAGGAAGGAGAGTCTGGATTATCCTATGCACCAAGGTGGAAAGGAGAGTCTTAAAGTCCCACACAGAGATAAGATGGGACGAGAGACAATTGTGTGTTGCGATGATATCATTTCTTCTCGTAGTTAGAGAATCACCGAGCCATTATGCCATTACATAAGACCATGTGGAATGGTGACAGCTATCGAGTCATCAAGGCCAAGGCGCATGATGCGTAAGGGCCAGTGTGTTGGATGCATGGAGACTTGAAGAAGAGGTTCCTCCGCGTGTACTTTGAATACCACATAATTCCCCATAAAACTATTACACACTAGAAAGGGTAAAGTCGTAATTGTCAGCACGAAATTCTTCTTTTGGCCATATTCCATCGTTTGATTCCATGGGGTGGAATGGACTCATTTCCAAAAGATGAGGACCCTACAGTTTTGGTCATTTCCATATTCCCCGTAATCCTCTTCTCCTGGAGTAAAAGAGACGTCTACTTTCTTCTTGCTTCGTTTGAGACACAATTGTGGTTCGTACGACTCACCAGTGTAATCCTCTTATTCCCACATTCTCTCCTTCAATCCTTCCATCATCCGTTGGGTTCTGCAAGATCCCAAAACATTATAATAATGGTCAGAATACAGCAACTGTTTTTCCATTGTGTTGTGCATAACATTTCACTTCTCCTCATCATTTCCGCCACAAATAGACTTGATTCGGTGGAAATTCGATCCAAAACTTGTTTTCTCTTTCTTTTCTATTACTGATCGCGTAACTTAATAACATATATCAATATATCCATTCCGTACATATTTATACATGGTACACTTTCGGAGTTGCTCTGTTGGAAGAGTTTATTGCGAAACCATATATTTTCGTAATATCAAGTTATAAACTAAAAGAACAAACTTCAGCATGTTTGTTTTTACAAGAGTTTTTTATTCTTTTTATGCTGTAAAGCGCACTGTCAAAAGATACAAAAAGTAGATAGGGACAGAAGCACGGGAAACGAAATGTCTCGCTAATTAGCATCAAGTTCATTAAAATCAACTTTTTTTTAGCAAACTTCGTTCGTTTCGGCTGTACTTACTTGTGAGAGTAACTCTATAATTCGTTTCTTACTCAAGTTACGTAATCCTGAAACCTTTTATCTTAGCTCTTCAAAGGATATCAAGATTTTCATGAGATTAGGTTGAAGGGATCATTTGAGTGAGCCGTTTTCCCTACTGCTTATGCAAATACATCCAGTGACGTGTATTTGAATTACCGTTGCAATCTCATCATTTTCAGCCTGGCTTGTTGCAGAATGATAACCCTTGCAAACTCCTCCATATTATACTGCACGCCAACTATTGCACACGCATTGTTTGGCGTGTATTATGAATCTGTATAATTAGATAAAAGTGATAAATTGCGCTGCAGCTAATTTAATTTGCCAGACATTTATTCCCTATTAAATTCCCATAATCTTGAGTTAGTCGAATGGCTTGATTTTGTGTACTTTCCTGGAGATACAGTAAATGAGATGAAATTAGCTGGAAGGGATGACGAAGAGCTTGTTGGCCTCCAGAGATAACTAACTACTCGAGAATCTCAAAGGATTACATGTTTAAGTCTATAAATAGTCAATGGAGGTTGGTTCCATTTTTGTCATGAAATCCTTTCACTTGTACCTTCAGGAAGAGGAGTCTTGTTGCACCAGAGAAACTATATTTAGTTCGGAAATGAATGGGACACCCTTTGTCTCGAATTACTTGCTGAGTGACACACACAAATGTCTCCCATCTCTCTTAACCGCATCATCAAGGAGTAAGTCTTTCTCTAAGAGCAAAGTTAAAGCATTAAACTCAAGAACTAATAGTCCAACATAGCATTAGAGACTTTAGTCCTTGAGTTCTTCCTAAGTACCAATCGATTCACAGAGATAGTCAAAGGGAGTAAAAGTACTCTTCCTAAGTAGAAAAACTTCTCTGGGGTCCATCGAAACGCAAGAGAACACACACACACACACCCATGCACACACACTTTTATGCTTCAAGCACCAAACTATATAAGATAATTCGGATACCTACTAAACTATCCTCTCTCCAGCATTAAACGTGCAATCTTAAGGCTCAATGCTCCAAATGCAAATAATGAACCGCAACTCCTTGTTTATTTTTGCTGTCAGCAGAATAGCAATCTACTTTATTCACAGAATCTACATATAGTGCATCACGGGAAATCTCCATACGTAATAGCTAAGGTACACACTTCAACATTTATGGATGAGTCTCAGTAAAACTTTCATATGCAAAGTGAAGATAAAACTAAAAGACCAAAAGCTGGAAGCATGCACAGTTTGCTCAAGTAGATTTTGTTTCAGAGTAAATTTAATTTGGAACTAGGATATTGATTCAGGATACGGCGAATTCATCAAATTAGAAATTATCATCGGAAGCTCTACATTTGGTTAATTTGCTTGTTATCAGATTCATCATTAGAGGACGGAGAAGTAAGTAGATAATATGTGGCTTCCTATGTACTCCATGTGTAGAAGATGAGAAGGCTATTTTTGGGTATGCAAAAGCTGTGGCTTTATGTGCATACGAACGAACTGTGTGGATGAGGCAAAGTTGGTACATAAGACGGGTGTAAAGGAAAAAGACCGGAATTCACCGGAAACCCGGGATGGTTTCCAGTTTCCTCCAAACTTTCTCATGCCTCAATTCATTGCACCTTCTTACAACTCGTACAAACTGAGTTTACATTTTACTACACACACACGGATGAAAGTAATGGGGACTTAGCTACTGGTGCGGTGTCCTTTTGCTCTCGTGGCTCATTTATTGTGGTTTTCATATGTCTGAAAGTCTTGAGTGACATGAGGTTGAGTCCTCAACACATGTTTGTCACAAGTCAACCACTCGACTCGTCGTCTGTGTGTGTGTGTAGTTAATTTAACTCGGGGAATGTTTTCGTCTAGGTAGAAAGGATAATGTGCTTGAAATTAAGAAATCAAACTGTCATCTCGTATTTGACTCGGGAGAAACTTCTGGGAAAACACAACGCTTGTATGGCTGAAGATGACAAGATTTATTTGGTTCTTACGATGGACTGTATGCATGCATGCAAAAGCTCCTTAAAATTAACTCTCTCTTCTCCCCCATTCGTCTGGACCAAAATAACTTTTTCAGAAACTGTGCTACTCTTTTATCTCTCCAGGAAGAGGAGATGAGTGTGTGAGGCACAAAAAAGCACTTGGACTGATACTAATTTTTATATACTTTTTAGTTTGTTGTAAGAAGGGAGTTGTTTCATTTGCAGTGCGTCAAACGCGAGTCTCCTTCTAAAGTGGATCTTTCCTGAAAAGTCTTTTGCATAATATTTCTTCTCCCATGTTCATCTCCACTTGAAACTTCAATCCAGCTGCCTCTCTATAGAGAGAGAGAGAGAGTGTAGAGGGAACCTCTTCAAAAAACATTTCCACTTATTCGATAAAGTGTTTTGGAGAATTAATGCACCAAAAGCAAAGCAAAGAAGGAGACTAAACTTTCTTCTCTCTGCTTGATTTATGAGCCCACTGTTTTGTACTTGGGATAAAGCTAAGATTCAATTTTGTTAATTTCTCCCTCTCACTCCTTTTGATTTCTTCTCGTTTCGTTAAACCATTAAATTAGGATTTTTTCATAAGGCTCACACAGAAGAGTACAGCTTCCTCAATAAGCAAGACAAGGATAATCCTTCTTCAGTCGGTTCTTTCTGAGCGTGAGCTCTCATAATAATATTCCTGAGTGAGTCTTAATTTTGATGAAGTGAAGTGGATGAGATGCAAGAGTATTTTTGTTAGTACGGAGAAGGGTGGAGTGTCATAATCCGATTTCTCGAATTCCTTTCCTCCTTCACACACACAACAGAGGAACCAACAAAGTAGAGTCTCTCTCTCTCTCCTTCAGAAGTTCCTTCTGCTGATGAATGGGTTTCTGTTTTTCCTACGAAGGGATGAATTATTGTGACCACCCTCCTTTCATGACCCAAGAAGGTGGTTGTGTCACTTGACTTTTCACTTAGGTTGTTTTTGGTGTGTGGGTACTTTAATAAGTACAAGAAGCCCTTTTGTTCACTCTCCCACGAATTGAAATACTCCCCTGGCTTTCGGCTTCTCCTACGCAGAGAGTAAAAGTGTAATCTCACACTCCAAGCGTCTGGGAGATAAAGTTACATTCATTTCTTTCTGGCTCATTTAGTTCTTCTGATGATGGGCTGCTGTGCAAAGGATCTTTTTATTTAAGAGGGAAGGGTGGACCCTTTTTAGTTGAACGGAGAAATAGAAAGACTTGTTTATTTTTAAAATCTCCGTATTTCTGAGAAGTGTTGGAGAGTGTCGGATTTTTTAAGACTTTGAGGACTGTGAGGACGAGTGGGTGGCTGAGATTTGACGATTTGACTAACTCATGTAGAGAAAGATACTTCTTCTCATCAGCAATAAAACGGAAAGTACCGAGAGTCAGTATGACTAACAATGAAGGAAGCGTGTGTCTCTCAAAAAAGACGTAAAAATATGATGACACATTTCAGAGCAGGGCCGCTTTACGACATTCTGTTAACTGTCTCCACAAGTTATGAGGGGCTTGCGTTTCTCCCTGTTTAAAAACTCATTTCTGTAAATGTAATATTAAGAAGGGAAGTTGGAGGCTGAGATGAAGGAAGTGGTGAAAGGGTAAAGAGAGAGCGGGTGTGGGACACCATAAATCCATGACACAGCACAATCTTGTGGTCACAAATGGATGCGATTAAAATAGTTTTTGCAGGTAAAGTGGGCAACTTCTCCACACTGTGAATTCCTCTTTCATCTTGTGTGTGAAGAAGGTCTCAATTTCTGCTGGAGGGCCTTCATCGGTCCTCGTAAGAAGAGGAAGAGAGCAATAAGAGCGTGTAAAAGGATTTATTAAGGTTTTTTCGCAGGAAGAAAGTGATATTGAATCCGGAGAGTGAGCTAATCAAGTTGGAGAAAAGGAAAGAACGTGATCAAAAAAGCGTCTCTCGGTCATGTCGAGCTCCTTTTTTCTATTCTTGACACACAGCCGAGGAAGAAGGAAATTGTCCAAGACTCTCACTATTAGACTTATAGGCTTCTCAGGCTGTGCGGTCTGGTCAGAATGTTTTCTCCTTTCTTCAAACTGACCATCTGCCACCATCATCACCACCGCGTCTCTCTGCTGGACTCCTCCGTACAATTCCCTTCATGTGGATGGCTCAATTCATGTGTGTGTCAGTGTACAATAAATTTGAAAAGTGTTGTCATCACATGGCACAAATTACTCTTTCAATTCCAATAATCTCTTGTTGGACACAACCCTCTCGCCTTCCATTATGATCAAATTCAGATTTACAATAATTTGAGTGCCTTCTCTTGTTCTGTCTCCCATCTTACGATTCCCTCAAGACTGCCAGAGACCACAGCCACCAATTCAGTCAGAGAAATAACAACGCTTCCCCAAAATGCTCTCCGCTACCAAATCTTATCCCATTTGGGATTTAATGATACCAAGAATTTTGCTTAACTCTTCAATAGGGTAAAAGCCTCGTTGAGTCTCCAGGACGGGTCTGTTGGCTCCTCCAAGGAGAACGGCAGTGGGTGTGGGAGCCATATTCATGTCAAAGGGTGGCTGTCACTTTCGGATGAGATGTGAGCAAGATGAACATCTTCCATTGTCCTTTCTTGTCTCACAGGCTCTTTTCACAACAGGGAAATATTGAGCAATGACACCACCCAACTCTAAGTCCATTATCCCAACTCCACCCACTCCCACTGACTCCGACGAGGTGACTTGGCCATTTCTGGAGCTACTGCTCAAACCCAATGTACACTTAAACACGATGTGTGTGGATGAAGCTCTGTCATCCAAGAATACATTCTTCTCCTCGTTTCTTCTTCTTCATAAGAAAGAAAGCGCAGAAACCTACGCGGAAATACAATCTGTGAGGCTACCGAGTCAAAATTCACGGGAGAAATGAAAAGAGAATATTAAAAGGACGATCCCCTTCCTTCCCTTCTGCACTCATTAATAAATATTTCCTAAGAACTGTGCAGCAGTGCTTTTTGTTTAATTAATACCTTGCCGTAATTACACCGTCTATTGCTGTCTTCAGCTTTTACATCATTACTCGCTTGATTAATCGACGAAGCCATGTGGACGATATTGGGTTTATTATTTAATTAAATTAAACGCTAAATTAGGACTCACTGCACCTTCTTGCATGTTAAATGAGCTCGTTAAGCGAAGACTCTGGTGAACTTGAACTTTCTCTCTTTGCTTTTAAATGGCAAAGGATGATGGAGAAAGGGTAGATGATAAGTTTAACTGGGACTCGCTCTCAGGCTGCCTTTCTCCTCATGATCATCCTCAATGATAATAAAATGGATGAGTTGATTTGGCTCTACTCCTTCGCCTGATCCTTATAAATGGGCTATAGAGAGAGATTGACATGGGAGAAGGACACATCTGCCTCAACGGATGGAACGATAAAACTGAAAAATGGATTTCGATTTCGTTCTCTCCTCCGGAAGGATTCTTTCATTCTTGCGTGCCTTTTTATCTGCGTGTGTTAAAGCACAATCGGATACGTTCTCTGTGTACCTACAACCTATAAGTTATCTGCAATGTCTACACTTCGCCAGTCTACCGCTTCTACCTACCACCACTGCTACTTCTTCTTTTAAAAGCTGATCATCGTGTAGCCTTTGAAGGGAACAATATGGTCGTCGAATTCCCTTGCAGAGAGTCCAGCAGTGGCATTGCAAGTGGCACTTGCAGTTCTTCCTACACTCCATTCATCCGTAGTTTTGTAGCATCATCATCATGTTCACCACCACAAGTCCCATATGCTTCGCCCAGATTCTTTCTTCTTCCAGGAAAGACCAATTCAAGTGAGAAAACAATACACACACAGACAGCAGAGAAATTGAATAGAAGGCTGCTGTGTTTGACTGCATTTTGATGGAGGAGGTGGAGGAAGAAGAATCTTTCCTTTGTTTTTTGGCCCCAGCCTCTCCTCGTTCGTCGTCGTTGGCCCTATTGACACTTGGGATAAGCGAAATTCGATAGCCGGAAGGAAGGAAAATAGCTGTCATACACATACACAAACACCCTCTGCCTCCCATTTCTGCTCAAATTATCAAAAGAGAAAAGCCTAAGGGTGTTCTTCGCTCTTTATTTTTCTTAAAAGGGGAGTAAGGACTCCTCCGTAGTTAGTTGGGTTGATAGAAAACACACAGCCAGTCACTGGAGAATCCGCACTAACACACAAAGAAATAAAACCAGAGTTTACTTTGGACTTCCATCGCAGTTCCTCCATAGGACATCGCTTTGTCTTCGTTATAATCATCCGACCCTTTCTTTCTTCGAGCCTCTTCTAAAAGAATAGGGAGATTGGGAGAAAGTACGGAGACCCGTTTGGTGGTGTAGTTGGACTAAAACTAGACACACACACTACCAACGAAAGTCACACTCTACCAAAAATCTATTTGAGATTCGTGAGAGTAAAAAGTTTTTCACTTCCTGTGAAAGGTCGAAAGTTTTCCAATTGAGTTTGAGTAAATGTTCCCAACGGGAGAAACTAAATGTCAAATAAAAAGACAACGGAACATTGATATGCTTTCAAATCATTTACTCGCTTCTCCCTCGACTCCTCCGTAATATGCAAAGTGGTTTACAATAATGATGATCGCGTCTATTTTCAATCGTGGTGCATTAGTCTTGTCGCAGTATTCTAGGGAGCTTGTACACGGGGCTATTGTCACCAGTGTGAGAAGTTAGTTAAGAAGAGAGAGAGAGAGAGATTCTTGCGTTCTATTCTGTAAGTGTTGGAGAATAATTAACTTTTGCCCACCCGCAACAATAAATGTATAGGAGGAATGTATTGAGAGGATTGGAAAACAAATGAATAGACTTGAATGTTGGATTGCGGCTCATTAATCAAAACAACCACAATCAGTGTAGATGTCTGTGTGTGCCAAAGTCATTATCAGAATCAGAATACACAGAGACAGACGTGGAGTTAGATTCGTTCATTGTAAGGGAAAGGAGAGAGAGAATTCACATAAATCAAAGCTGACATTGTTTCCTCTACGCATTATCATCGTTTGGAAGGTATTGCCAATCTGTGAGAGAGAAAGATAAGGAAGGAAATAGGAAGATCAAGCTTTATTGTACCGGGACAACTAAATACCCGAATTCCTAAGAATTAATCCAGAATCTAAACCCCCTCTCACAAATCACACCGCCCAGGAGAACTAATGAGAGGAAGACTCGAAACTCACACAGCGTTTTAGTGTGTGTGAGATTGTGTGTAGGGAGGAGGCTGGGTGAAAAAAGAAAGCAAGAAATGTGCAGTAGAAAATTAAAATAATGCTTCAAACGATTCGTAGGAGAAAGAAAAAGATTTCCTCCTTTGGTTTTGGCCAGAGACCAAATTTCTGTTTAAATGGTAATCAAGAAGACAGAATGATGACTTGGCTACAGGATAGAATGAGTTATACTTCCAGTACAAGTTACTTTCATTCTGAGGCTTTGCTTTCTCTCTCGTGTGAACATTCGCCAACTC
>JAQGAC010002327.1:0-10624 GCA_034696585.1 Isotomurus maculatus
GAGCGTTGTTTTGCTTTCAAAAGTTTAAGTTTAAGAAAATGAGAATTGCACACGAGCCGAGCAGTGCACACCTTCGGGAGGCAGTGTGGTCTAATTGCAATCGCTTTTCGCGCAAAGTGTACTATGACACATTCCCAATGATGCCCCAAATGACCCACACTGCCGTCCCTAAAAATTGCATTTATTTTCTAAAAAGCGTTTCCTGGACCCTTAAGATTGGATCCGGAATCCGTGTGGAAAGACATTGTGCGTAGAAAGAGATACACAGGCTCTTCTTGTGAAGAGAGACTATGTGTGGAGATGTTATTTTGAAATGAATCCATGAAATGGATTCGATACGCTTATCCAGAAAGCACAATTCCATTAGTTTCACGAGATAGCTCATCTTTTTCATGGGAATTTGAAGATGAGGAATGAAACGAATGAGCAGGAAGGTTGGGTGGAGATGAACAAGAAAAGAAACTTACTTTTGTCAATCAGCACTTTTAATGAGCCTCCTTGTTCGGAAGTCGGAGAGTCGGTTTGAGATGGAGTAACCCGATACGAAGTGACACCACAACGAGTCTCCATTTATCAGGGAGAGAGACGGGTGTTCGGTAAATAAGGTGTAAAGTGCAGACGAAATGACTCGCTGTCCCGTAAACTAAATCTGCTTACAAACAAACGTCTCTTCCATGTGCCTCATGAACCTTTAATTCTATTGAGTAACATTTAACAACAAAGTGAGTGTAATCCTCTTAAACAAGCAAAGCTTTTCATCTTTATACTTTATACAATCAGAGTATTTGCATCTTGTCCCAGTCTCAAACAACTTATTTCCTAGTGAGTATACAAAACTTATTCGAACTTTACACTTTAAACTCGTAGGCTGAAGGCACACATCATATGCATGGAGTAATCTCTACAAATTCAGAGCTTACTTAATAATCACCGTGGCTTAAACTACGCTTCATAAATAATTATCTTCACCTTTAGGTGAACTCATACTGGCCGTGTTTAATTAAACAGCTTTGCTAGCCGAACTTATGAATAATTCAGAGTTTTTGTGTCGGAGAGAGAAATCATTTAGCTTGTTTGCATTATTTTCCCAAGCCAAAAATCTCAAATTTGCATTAAATTAAAATGAGATCATCACGTAAATCTTTTTACCTATATGTATGTGAGTATTCTCTCTAGCAGTGCATCTGAAATTTGAAATAGACTAACATTTTAGGGTATGAATATACGTAGGGGCTTTTATAATTAATAAAATCTATACAATATAAACGAACAATTGAGCATATTGCATTATTCACAACAGTTGGTAACCTCATCACCTTTAACAAGTAGGTTTTACGTATCATGTGTGTTTAAAGAACTCCTACTGCGAGCAGGGAGACTCCGAACCGGAAGTGCACTTCCCGTATACTCGGTGGGGTTTAAAAAACTGACTGGTCCTACTGAATACACCTACGATGAGTAGCGACTTGCGACTCCTACTCAATGAATGAATGATAAATTTTTTGTACATAATGACAACTTTTTGATATACAAGGATTTGCACTTGAGCCGGTTAGACATCTGCAATGATGATGACTGGAGGAGATGAAGAAGAAGAAGAAGACGGGTGATGTGGTGGTTGGATGGGAGTCGAAGATCGAGGAAATAAATCTTCGTACGGCGGAGGAATGTCTCTTGTCGCTTGTTCGTTTCGTCTCATCCATTCGTTCATTGAATTGTCGAGTCGCACAACATGATCTCTACAGATGATTAAGGAAAACTATCAATTACTCTTTTGTACATGGAAATGAACTTAGAGAATAAAGAAGTAAAAATATCTGAACCTCATTTCCTGGGGAGACTTTGAAGAATTATGACTTCTGTTTCTCCTGCTGGAACTCGGTCTTCTTTCAACTTGTTCTTTTGTATCCAACCAGTGGAAACAACAGACACCAATCACAGCCACAAATATCACAATTCCAGTGATTAAAACCATAATTAGCACTAGAAGGAGACCGAGATGGAAGTAGTCCCAGGGTAGCACTTCCGGTATACTTCCGCCCATTTTAAGATACTCTTCTAGAGATTCTAGACTTCTCACTTTTCCCCCAAATTTCTTTAGTGTTGAGCCAGTGGTGTTTAGTGAGTGACTGTTGATGATGGATTATTTAGAAGGAAAGTTTTATCCGAGAAATCGTCTTGTAGCAGTAGAACGGATGAGAAATATGAGACGCTCACTAATAATGCAAGACAGGTGGTAGTGCTAATGGTTGAGGTGAGGAATTCATTCTAAGAGTGACCACAGATCGCCACCACTTCTACTACTGTGGCGATGGTGTCGATGGTAGTGCTGCTGCTATAGCTGAGGCTGCTACTTCCACCCTCGCTCGTCTGCATGTAATTTCCTTCTAAATTGTGTTTATGAGGAGATAAATGCTCTCATGCGAAGTGCCTCTGCAAAAGAATGATCAAGAAGTGTGTCCGATGTTTCCTTCACCTTTAATGTGAAACTCATTCATGGTTAATCTTCTTACTAACCGCAATCAAGTATTTGATGAACGAGTGTGGTGTAATGTGTACACGTAATTCAATCGCTACAAATCCTTTTGTTGCAACTGTACAGATACTTATAGTAACTGTGCAGCTGCAAGCTCAGTTCCTTTAGAAATGTTATTTAGAACTTTAGAGGAAAGACGCGAGGCAACAGGAATGCGTGTAAGCTTATGCAATCTTCAATCTTAAAGTTGCAAGGTATTGAACAATTGAACTATATTCATTGAAGTTAGGAAGACAATAGAAATAGTAGAAAAACAATTTTCATTATGTAATAGAAATCAATTATAAAGTGTATGTATTGTTCATAGATTTTAATTGATGCTAATTGATTCTAGTAATGATAGGTAATTCATAGACTCCTAGGACAAAAGACAAGGTAATTGTAGATACTCACTTACAAGGAAGATTTCTATCATTATGTCTCATTTAGGAATTATCTAAATTGCATAGGAACTTAGGATTATAGCTTTCTTGGAAAGTTTAAGAATTTCGTAAATTGTGAAGTGTGAATTGTGAATAGTAAATAATTGCAACTCGAGGGGTTGTGAACTAATGGGCACGAAATCGAGAGGGATCGTTTATTTCCCTGTTTCGATAATAAGGGCTGAGTGGATAGAGATGCGCTTTTTATTGCTACTTAAAGGTTTACTAATTGGAGACTAATGAGGGTTTTTGAGTAGCACATAAGTTTTGTTGAATTCCGGGTGCAGCCTCAGAGATACGAATTTATTTTGAGAAGTTGGAAAGCAGTAAAGAACGAAGAGAGATTTGGCATTTAAACGCTACTCTGGAGAATATAATGACGATTTGTGTATTGTTCTGTTGAGCATAACGAGATTTCCGTTGAGTTAAAGAGACTAGCGAGCATCCAACATGTTTGCTTGTACGTAAAGAAAAGAGTTGGTAATATAACACGCGTCGATTCATATCCGCTTGATACACCTGGCCAGTATGAAATGAATTGCCTGACCACCTCCAATTTTTGCTAAAACGCACCCACGTACAACACACAAGATGCTTGAGTGAGCTTACCTTTAGCTTTCAGCTTATTCTCACATTCAAAAGTACTTTTTGTCTCTGACATCCGAGCCATTAGGATTAGACTGCTCGGTGTAATTCAGTAATTAAGTTGAATAAAAATACGAATCATTATGGGTTTTTTTCAATCTGGTAAAATAATAAAGGCTAGAGTTCATATACCAATTGTTCTTGGGATTTAATGAAGCTACAGGTGGATTGTCACGGTCTGGGAGATCTGTACTAACTACGAACAAACAACGTGGATGAATCCAGAAGATCCTGTTAAACATCCTTGCTCTCCATGCAGCAAAGATAATTAATGATAACTCCCAGACTGTTGAATGACGTAGAGTTGTATGAGATCAAGTCAATCGTAAGAATGGCACTCGAGTAGAATGATTTATTCGGACAAGATGTCATTGGGTGCGACACTTTCATTCAGAGCAGCCTCTACCTCTAGACATTAATTGTTGGTTGATTGATGACATTTTAAAACACACCAACAAGTTGTAGAAAGTCAAAACTCACAAGAATCAGAAGTAGATGAGCGTAGTAGACATTTAAGTTAACAATGTACAAATATACTTACAACTAAACAGCACTACTCCTTAGCTCCGTATCAAAGTATAAACTTGACCTTTGCATTTTTAATTGAATGTGTATAGAGAAGTAGCCTTGAGTGCACCAAGTCTTTTATTTTAGCACGGACAACTCAGCCAGAAACACTCACGCTGTATATTATTCCTTCATACCTATGCGTGTTGCTGGGAGTTGTAAGAAGTTCTTTTGCACGATGACTTTTATCCAAGAAAGCGAAATCTACACAATGGCCATTCCCTTTCATCAATAGGCGAACTTGTGTATCATTCCGTTTCCTTTTGCGATATCGTGCTCCTCGTTTAGATTGCTTCCAATTTAGCGATTCTTCTAAGGACGTTCCGTCTCGCTTTTGCATTTGTCCCTACTTCCGCTTCAATGTCAAACGGAAGTGCCAATGGATTGTAACGCATATAATCTATACAAACTGTGCGTATACTATGTGAACTATTAACTATAAGCATTCTTCTCCAGAAGTTATTATGTTATTCGCTGAAGAAGATTTATGGCTGCGTGTTTATGAGATCATCGTGTGTAATTCCTCCTTTGTGTCGTAAACAAGAATTTGGGTCGTCATAATTCTGTGGAGGGTTGGGCTGGAACTGTTGGAAGACATTTCGACTTGGACTGAGTTTCTTTCAACTCCTCAACGGCTATGGGAAATAAAGCTTCGTACGGCGGAGGAGGTTCATCCCATTTTTGTTGTTTCATTGGATCTCGCTGTCCGTACGCAGGACTGTATGGGAGATTAGTTGGTGACAGACTGTAGAAGGTTAATTCTCTTGTTGGTATCTCGAAAGGATTAATGTGCGTGTGGATGGACATTCGCTGGGGAAATTGCGAGCTGTTCTCCGCTGTTGTGGCGATCGTGAAGGGGACTTCAGGATATCTGGGAGTATTTTCAGGGTCCATCATTCCTCCACCGATTACGTGGGACCTGGATTTCCAAAAAACAAACAATTTTCCACTGTTTCCTGTACAGCGCAGGTCTCGTAATCTCAAAACTAGAGGTTACCTGTTAGAGTCTCCAACCCTGGAACTTCTCCGCTTGAAACAGTACTTCATTAGCACAATGTATTTACAGCTGCACGGTAAACTTCCAAAAACTATTAAGGCGAACACTCCCAGAATAATTAAGACACTTAAAACTAAAATGTAGTTTGTTGAGTCCAAACTATTGAACCACATTTTGTTTTCACATTTGTACTGTCGTTGTAGGGAACACAAACTCACTGGATGGGAATAATTTTACTCGTCGGAATGTCTCTCTCCAGCAAAGGTTTGCATGCAAATGATAAAATGGGTTGTTTAACGGAGTTTGAAAAGCTCTGGGAGTCTTAATGACTCTTACTTAAGGTGATGGACGTGCTCATCTTCCTAATTGTCTCTCCTCCACACAGCGTTAAACTTTAATTAAGGAAGGGCTGAGCAGACAACCAGCAAGCCAGCAACTCACTAAAACTATCTTGCGCTTGAATTACTGCTTGAATGCGTATGAATCCAGAAGTACGTGGCTTAATAATCTCTCACGTAAAAATATTAAGTTGTGTGTGTTCCTCGTGAGAAAAGTATTTTAGTAGAGAGTATGCGGTGTGCCTTACGCGTGTAAATATTTCTTAAAAGGGTATTCCCATCTATAAATTAAGGTGAACTTGAAATCTTCTTCGAAGCTGCTTTTTATCCATTGTTTGAGTCCTCCCTTTGTCCATGAGCACGGAAGACACAATAGCCTTTGGCTCAGTCCAATCTCCACTATAAAGTTGAGTGCCAGGCTAAGGATGTTTGTTGAGGTGTTGATAGACAGAACCTTGGTTTTGTTGCGCAAATATATAATTAATTGCATCAAGCTCTTTGAAGCCTTTGATGAGTTTAAAGAAAAGTCTGAGTGACATAATAATAATACGAATTTAAATTCCATGAATAAACTTGAGGCGAGAAAACATGTGCAACATTCCACTAACCTGCAGAATGGAAAATATGACGAGTCTATATAATGAATACAAATTTGTGTCTACTAATAAATGCGAAAGATAAAGTAAAATGGTTTTATTAATTGTGCACGGTGAGATTGAACAAGTCTCCACTGGTTTGGGCTGGACTAGGTGAGATAAGATAGCTTTAAACGGCTCTAGTACAAAAGGGAATACAGACTGTGTGTTACAAAGGCTACACAATGCGCAAGATGTTCATGCATTTAAATCAAAAGTATTTTTCACCAAAAGTGGTGTATAAACTTTGTGAAGAAATTGTTTGCTTAAATAGCGATCGAATTATTCATTTTAGTTAAACCCATCTGTCCATCAACCAGCTTCACTTGTTCATTTACTATTCATTTATTATTAGTTATTTAGGAAAATCAGAAGTAGCTGTATTTGTGGTTTTCAGTCTTTATTTCAAATCCCGGCCATTAACTGGTCGAATTAGATTTTTATTTGTTGTTTGGGTGTGCCCATCGTCGCTTAATGAAATCTGCAGCCATCTCGGCAATCATGATAGTAGGAACGTTGGTATTTCCATTCGTGACCACAGGCATAATCGACGCATCCACGACTCTGAGATTTGTTGTTCCAATGACCACCAGTTCGGAGTCTACAACTGATGCTTCGTCTTCCTTTTTCCCCATGGAACAAGTTCCCACCTGGAAACATTCAGAATTTTGTCAGAAGAAGAGTTTACTAATTACTTATGAGGAGAGTAGAAAAGAAGAAAAATCGAATATTACAGGGTGGTATAACGTCAGTGTGTAATATCTTGCGAAGCATTCCCAGTAAGCTGCACTCAGAAGTTCTAATGTCTCACAACCTGGCGCAGGATTTCCGGCGAATCTTGCATTAATGGATCGAAAAGCGGTTGAGTTGTGGACAAAGTCTACGATTCTCAATGATCCTGAATAATGTGGAAATTAATATTGTCCCAAAGTTAGGCGATAAAAAATGCGGAGTTACCTTCAACAAGAACTTTCAGGTCTTCCTCTCGTGTCAAGTATGCTGCATGGATAATTGGGTATGCGTTTGGGTCTGGCCCTGAAAGAAGTATTTTACCACGAGACTTGGGTCTCACAAGCGTATTGAGGACCAAGAAAGCATCTTTCCCTTCGTTTGCATCTCCAGCAAGAATCGTATTTAGTGCAGATCTTGGTAATTCAGTAGCGCTGGCCAAAGTATCAACTATGCTTGAAGCAATTCCTAAACTCATCAGTGTCCATTGGAGGTCGGGTAAAGGATTCTTGTTGTTCTGTTTTTCGTGTGAAGATATAATGAAAGCCCACGCTGCTGCTCCTCCTGAACTGAAAGGTCCTCTTCGGAGGTTTATGTACTCTAACAGGTCTTTGTTATTCAATCTTTCTAAAATGATCGAGTTGGGTGTGTCAATTACGAACGGTCCCACTGTAGTAAAGATGTGATCCTGCAAGTTACTTCCCACTCCTGGTCGATCCAAAACTACGTCAATCTACAGTACACAATTGTGACAAATTGAAGTAATTTGGTTATACACAGACTAAAACGAATAGATGAATTACTTTATTATTTTTCAAATGCTCCCAAGGACCGATTCCAGAGTGCATAAGAATGTGTGGAGACATAACTGATCCTGCACTGATGATCACTTCTTTCGAAGCGAAGGCTTGTCTCTTCCTTCCATGTCGAATATATTCGACACCATATGCTTCGACATTATTGTACTCATCCTTACGGAATAAAACCTGGAAGGGAAAATTAATTTGTTTTAACTATAATAAGTAAAGCTTATAACAATTTTAAGTAATTGCCTTTTGAACTCGGGAGTATTTGAAAATGAACAGATTTTTACGACTTCGAATTGGTTGAAGAAAAGCTCGGAAGGTGCTGGCTCGAGCCCCGTTTTTAATTGTGCTCTCAATTGCAGAAATTCCTTTAAATGAATGGAGTTAATTAACTGATTTCCAATTATCGATAATCTTTAAGTAATAAGAATGCGAAAACCTTCAAGATAAGGCCCATTGAGGTCCTTCTTGCGTAGTCCCTTTTCTTCACCTGCATTCACCCATAACTCACTCAGCTCTTTGCCAGGTTGGAAAGATGAAGAACTCACAGTTAATGGCCCTCCTGTGCTGTGAATCTCAGCTACAAAGAAATAATAGTAATAATAATAATGAGTGATATAATTTGTGGTTTTCATGAGAGCTGCGGCTAGCGGCCTAACTTACGATTATCAAATTCACCCAAGTAGTTCTCAGATCTCTTGAAGTAATTTAACACATTACTATACTCCCATCGTCGATCTCCACTTATTCTGAAATGCACGAGGGTGAAAGATTAATAGTTCTGATATTAGATTGGTAATAGATGCAAATGTGATCGAGAAGGAGTTATGTTCGTACTTTGCCCAAGTATCGTAATCCTGCGGAAGTCCTCTCGAGTAAATCATCAAATTGAGGTTACTTGAACCACCCAAGCCAAGTCCTCGTGGCCAGAAACATCGCTGTTGAAGCAAGTGTTGTTGTCTCAATCTACCTTAACTATACTAGTGATTTAGCAGTAATTATATTAAGTATGTCGTACTCGATTGTTCGAGCCCAAACAAGCTTCCGGCTGAGGTTCCGCGTGAAATTTCCAATCGATGTGATTTTGATTTACTAAGGCTAATGCCATGAGTGGAATGTTTTGAAGAGGGTTGGGTTCGCCTCCAGCTTCCAGGAGAAGAACTCGAGTGTTTGGATCTTCTGACAATCTACTCAACAAGTCGCATTAAACCAAAAATCTCCTTGTGATAGTTGAGATTTCAAAATATCAAAGTGTAATTTGAGTGTACCTTGCAGCTAGAACCGAACCGGCGGATCCAGCACCGACTGAGGAAATAAATATTTTATACAATAGTTTCAAATAATTTTAAACCATATATTATTATTATATATTAATAAGACCTTTTTCATAATATTTTTATCTAATTATTATTGTTGGGTAAAAATAGTATGAAAATTGTAGATACAACTTGCCAATTATGAAGTCGAATGTCGTCTGTCTAGATTGAAATTCTGCCTTAAGACTGTCCTTTAGCTGATCCAGTGAGTGGAAACTCGCTATGAAAGTTACTATGAAGCCACCTGTAAGAAGTTGTTAGTGAATAGTGAATTGTAATGGAGATATTTGATTGAATAATGATGATGCTGACAAGTTTTAGCGAACCAAGAAGAGCTACGAAGACTTTGCTAGCTATAACGCTGATGAAAGATGGAATCAAAAGTCTCCTCAAGGTGAAATTCGGGGCCATTTTTACTGCCCAGTTGTGGGGATTGATAGCTGAATTTTGGACCTGCCACGGAATAAAGGGTCCTCGCAGCACCGAAGTAGAGTCTGGGCAGTTGTAAACTGTATCTAAAGTTGGAGTTTTCCACCTGTCAAATGATAATGATATGGAGAGATTAACAAAGAACAATTTGGAGGGAGACACATTCTACTTCTTAATTTTTTAGTATGCTATCTTAAGCATTTTCTTCTGGTATACGACCCCTTAATTTAATAGCATAATATTCTACATTGAAACAATTATACAGTCATGAATGATTGAGAAGGAGTTTTATTACATTTTGGCACTGCGATGAAAAATGACTAAGCTGGCAAGTTGCAGGCTGAGGTATTGGTTGTATATCTGTTTCACACAAAAAGTGAGAATCATACGTAAATGCTGATTAGTCGGTCGAGTGAATTCCTAAGTAAACAGGTTTATGTTGTGGGTCGAAGTTGTCGAACTAGAAGACGTCTCAGCTACAGAGTCAGGAAATCCAGTAATCCAGATTCCAGATCCATCAAAGGAAGGCTCGACATTGGACACCAAGGAATGTAAGGATTTATTAATGTGTAATTGGTGAGTGCATTTTGTGGTAATAGGTGCAACAATTGATTGTAGCCAGTGGCTTAACTACGATTTTTACACAGAATTCAGAAGAGTCTCGTGTCTCGAAACCTTTAGGGTCGTAATTGGAACTGTTCTTTTGTAAATGTAAAGGTAAACATTGAGTCAGCTAAAAAACTCGGCATATTTCACTGTGATATATTTTGTTTATGCAACGAGATCTAAAGTGATCTAGTTATTCAGTGGTTTACATAAATATAATAAAACGGCACGTTAAATAACGATAGAATTGAATCAAATCGTCCCTGGTAGTTTGTAGAACGCTTTGATCTACGATCTTATCTTGCACGAAATATTTCTGTACTTCGCCCTCTTGACACCTGAAGCACTTAATTTACCACGAAACTGACGAGGTTCCCTGCAGCAGCCATTTTGTGGAGCAGAAAGTCCACTTCAATCTCCAGCATTAAGTCTCGAACTTACTTGGGGGGATTCCATTTATTTTTTTAGTTTGATTGTTGCATTTCATTAGTTTACGTGTTTTAGTTTGGTTCGTTCATGACATTAGAAAGTTAGTAGTTTTTTACGTATAGCAATGACTTATAACTTAAACTTATGAATTTTACGCTAAGTCACTAAG
>JAQGAC010002328.1:0-10622 GCA_034696585.1 Isotomurus maculatus
TGAGTGAAGAGGATATTATGTGCTTAGGTCTATCTCTCAATTTCTCAATTGAATTTAAAAACAAACAAGGCAGATAATATCGGGTCCTTTTGGTTTCACTCAAAGTCCAAGATTTTCGTGTCATTGCAAATTCCCTCGTGATTAGTTTGGAAACAACCGCATCTTATCTTTTCTTCCCCCAGAATTTGTAAGGTAAATGCACCTTTTTTTAACAGTAGCCACATTTTCAGATGAGTATAATGTAAATTTTATGTGCTTTTGTTTATTTGTAGGTTAAATGTTCTTACAAAATTCTACAAGCATCGTAAAACATGTTCTATGTAATGATCTTTCTTATTTCAGGTAAAGTAATTGAATCCTGCTTGAGGTTTATGGATTATGAAGACATGATAGTTTCAGATTAAAGAACAACTTATCTAATAAGCACAAGGAACCGTTATAAATATTATTTTTCATTTTTCACGTGAAAAATACTACAAGGATTGGTAGTGTCAACTGCATTAGTGAAAGCTGTGATTACTTTTGTAATCAAAGCTACACTTAAACGAGTTATATCATATCAGAAGATTACAAAAGGAGTTATTCTTTTGTAAAAGTCGTGTCCTCACCTATGAACAATTTTACCCAACACCATTTCAAACACTAACATATCAATTCACAGAAAATTCACAAATGCAAGATTTTTCAGAAAAGCAGCACTTTAAGAGCGTATTTAGAAGAATGTTAATAATTAGCATCAAATATTGTATTAAGTTTTACAAATATAGCGAGGATGGAGGGAGATGCTCCTAACTGAGAGAATTAACTCCCAGTCTAATCAATTTCATAACAAATTAATCATGCGAATCACACACAAAATACTTTGCCCTACACAAACGCAAGAACATATTCATCATGTTCCATCACGAAACAATGAAAATAATATCAGGAGTAGTGCTCGGCGGCGTTCAGTTTGTGTCAGGTTTTCTCAGTTCAGTTCATTTCCAAGGTTGAAACTGTTCAAACCTTTCAGTTCTTCTGTGACAAAACTTAAACCAGTTCAGTTTCATTTCATGTCAATTGAACTGAACTGATAAACTATGTCGCACAATTTTTTCTTTAAGCTACCAAATACGCATTAAAAAGTTGATTTGTTTACTATTTTGGCCGATGGCGGCGACGTAAGTGCAAAACAAGCAATATTTGAGCAGGAATTTGTTAAAGCACCGTGATTTTTTCAAAACTTGATGAGATTTAGAACCAAAATTAGTGCTTTTTGCATGGAATTTGACGTCAAAGCCGAATTTTTAGATTTCATTTTGAACTGAAAGAACTGTAGTTCAAATTTGAAAATTCATTTCAGTTCATTGCTGAACTATTGCATTCAGTTTGTGACAGAATGCCAACAATTCAGTTCAAAAATTGGTTTGAACTGAAATGAACTGAACTGAAATTTTCCGTTTGTGAACTGAACTACGCCCAGCACTAATCAGGAGGCACCATACAAAGTTTGATGGGTTTTTAATGCTTGGAGATTTTGAGACGTGTTTGTAACAGTTTTGTTTCAAATTGTCAATAGTTGATATTAAACGTGACATTTATTATCTTGAAGCGTGCAATTATCATTTGAGTTGTGCAATATTTATCATTAAAATTTCAATGGCAAGTTATAGGCATAACTCTTCAAATAAAACCACCTAACATAGCAGAAGCATCAACAAGACAACATTTAAAGCAGGTTCAGGATCACATAATCTAAATTATAATTTAACAGATTCATTTAACAGTCACGAATTAATTCTGTGAGGACTGTGCATAATATATTTTTTCAGCAACAAAAGCTATCAAACTGAAAACTGCACCAAGTGGGATAAATCCGACAACAACGTACAAGCTTCCTATTTCCAATTGAACAGCGTCTTCCTCTGGTTTTTCCAATTCAACCAACTTGTTATAAATTTCGCTTTCGTTTTGTCTCAGCATCTTCTCCCTTCCCAGCTCCTTAAACTCATGCCAAATTTCTTCCTCCCATTTCTTCACAATTTCCATACTCGCGGGAGTGTCACAGATCCTTTCGAAACTATCGGCATAAATTGAGTTTTCTTGGAAACCAATTGTGACGAATTTTCGGATAGCCGCGTCTTTACTAAGCACCATTGGATCTCTTTGCGTGCTTAAAGTCATTTCCCTTGTTGTTATCGCTCTTCCTTGAATCCAAGACACACAAGCTTGCTTATGATTCAAAAAGCCTTTCTGTAACACAAAGCCCAATCCGTTTCTATCTTGAGCCGTTCTCGAATCTTTTTTACCGCCCTGACTTCACTTGTTTTCCAGAAATGCTTCTCCAGTTCCCCATAAACTGCAACGGAAACGGCGTAGTCTGTCCTGTCTGCTAGCTCGTCGAATGTTGTAGGGATTGGATTTGGTTTAGGAAACATTAATTGTGTTCTTAGGGTTGACTTGTATCCTGTGCCCAGCACAGTGCAGGCCCGCAAAAGCCAGCTAAGTGCTGATGGTTGAGTGGTTAGGACTGCAGATTTTAGGTATCACACGCCGAATGTCTGTAGTTCGATCCTTCAGCCAGGGAAACTTAGCTAAGTCCTTTCTGGCTCTGTGATACCTCTGCAAAGAGGCAGTACGGGGAAGGTGCCTACTGGGCGATTTGACTATCGCTTTATAAACATACACATGTTTCGGGTGGTATGCTCCAGTAGGTCCAAGTGTACCTCTCTTCCTGAGGTACACTAGATGAGTTATTTCCCCGTCTCCTGGTAGCGGAATGAATTAATGATCAGTAATCTACCATCTGAGACGTTAAAAAACTATGATTTTCATTTTTCGTTTCAAAAGAAGTAACGAGAAATAGCGGATGCCCTTGGGAATATCCTTTAGTCATTGTCATGGCAAACGGACCTAACCAATCCAGAACAGGACCAATTGAATCCAGAACCTCTCTCTTGAATTCACGGTCATGTTTAATGTACATGACAATTCCTTGTACAGTTCCCATAACCCCGAATATCAGACAAGTCCAAAACCACACTGCCTGGTCAAACGGCAGGAGGAAAGCGTACTAATGTTTTGTTATTGTTGGATTGGCGATTCCAAATTTCATATCGATTGATGTAGCTATTGGGGCTGACATCGAAAATTTATGGTTATTAATAATTCATCTAAAGGATTTATTATTTAGATATCTGAGGACACTAACCAACATCAGTTTGAGTCCAAAGTAGTTCCGAGGAAATTATAAGGCCTGCGTCATATCCTGAGTCCTAATAATGAAGGCGTCCATACTGACCTGACCAGGTCCCATTTGGGTGGAGTGTTCCGTAATCAAAACCTTCATACGTCTGCCGTGTAATTAAATTCCCTTGCTGCTTCAGTAAATATCCGGCAGATAGTTCCATCTACAATTGCATTTCCGTTTGCATTTTCTCCAGATTTAAAATTGAAAGGAGGTGTTTACGGAGCTGAAGCAATTATGGTCCGTCCACGAAGATTTTGTCCCATCGATGGGGCATCAGGATCCACCCAAATGCTTCTTACTTGGACCATATCACCGTTATAAACCAACGGATCCACCCAGACTCCTACGAGTGATAATATATGATTTCAGTTTATCCGATGTTTACGAATGAAGCATTTATTGAGTACCTGCTAGATGTGTTGCATCAATAACAACTTTCTATCGTAACTTTGTTTTCAAAGTCCGTAAAGTTTCGACTGTTTTTTCTGACGCAGCTGCTACGAAAATTATGAAATCCCTCCTGGGTCCATAGATCGTTTCCAGTTCAATTTGAAGCCCTCAATCTCATCCAAGTTGTAAATTAACAGCACAGTAATTAAGTTGAACAGACGATATCTCGAAGAAGAATGGCTTTTTCGCGTATGAGGTTGCCATTAAGACAATGAGCTGTTTCCTTTGTCCCTGACAACAGGAAGCAAGTTAAAGGTTGTTGCCCATTCTTCTAAAACGGATTGTTCTTGTTTCTGCATGGACTGTTTTACTGACGTAAGTTCGGTGATAAAGAATTTAAAAGAACCCTTTACTCAATAGGCGTAGTATTTTACTTCCGCTTTTGAGTGATTTACTGAATTTATATTTACACAGATACCCAAGTAATAGTTTGCTAATTTAGTACAGTATTAAGGAGATCTAATTCTGAGATATAGAGTAAATTTACATTCACACAAATTTTCAAGTAACAATTAATTCAGGCAGTACAGCATTAAAGAAATCTGCTTGTCAGGTATTTATTTAATTTATGTCTACACACATTTTAAAGTAGGAATTTAGGAAGGCAATATAGAATTAAGGAAATCTGTTTGAGAGATATTTGGTTAATTTATAACCACACAAGTGCTAAAGTAGCAATTTATTCAGGCAGTACAAAATTAGGGATATCTGCTTGCTAAATGCTTATTTAATTTATATTCATACAGATGCACAAGTTTCATTCAAGTCAGTTAAGTATTAAGGATTTACAATTAGAAGATATTTCGTTATTAAATATTCACACCAATTTCCAAGTAAGAATTAAGGAGGCCTGCTTGTGAGTTATTCGGTTATTTCATATTCACAGAGATATTCAAGTGACAATTAACTCAGGCAATGCAATATTAAGCATATCTGCTTTTGAGATATTCATATATATTTTAAACACCACACACTAATAAAGTAACATTATATGCAGGAAGTACAATATTAAGATCTGATTGTGAGATATTTAGTTATTTTACATTCACACAGATATCCAAGTAACAAAAAATTCAGGCAATAGAGTGTTAAGCAGTTCTAATGGACAGATATTTATTTATTTAAACTCAAACTTATTTTAATGTAGGAGTTTATTCCGGCAATACAGTATTAAGGATATCTGCGTGGGAGATATTTAGTTATTTTATATTTACACAGATATCCAAGCAACAATTAAGTCAAGACTGCAGCTTTTTTTAATTACAAAGTTCATTCATGGTCAGCTACGACTCACAAGTATTAGAAGTTTGCTATTTTGTACAATAATCTTAAATTAAGGTATAATTATCTCTAAAACACTGGAAACTCGCCTATTTCTCTCCAATATTTGCGTCAATATTCCCACTATCGTGATATTGGTTAGGTGCTTCTACAAAACTGCAAAATTAACACTAGCGTAATGAGGCACATTAAAATGCAACTACCTATTAGATATATAAAATTTACCAAGAGTACTCATTCGCATGAGCTGTCTCCGGTCAACAGTTGTTCAGTTGTTGCTTATTGGGATTTGATAAGCATCAATGACACGGTTTGATTTATTGAGAAGTTCAAGAAACTGAGGGGAGTGAACTCATCCACGAAGTTTGTTGAACCAAATCGGACTTTCATAAAGTCTAAAGATGCAGCGATTTTCCTCTCCATTCTGGATTGCCTGAATTTGTTCGACTTCTGCACGATAATTAAGTACCTCTTGGACAATATGCAAACTCTTGCAGCAACATGAGCAACATAAAGAACGCAGAATCCATCGAATGCAGCCAACGGAAAGAAAGCGAACCCAGGCATGGGGATCTTTTTGTGTAATTTGATACACGCAAAGAGCGGTAATATTATAGCAAATATGCCCAAAGCGAATAAAGTAGGAAGAACCACATCTTGGTCGACGTAATTAAATATTTTCCCCAGAACTTGAAGGCAGTTGTACGTTTTGAAATACCTGATATTCCTTTTGAGATCCTTGCTGGATTTCGGTTTATAAGGTTTGATGCACTCCTCTGACACGTCTGAGTCCCTTAACATGCATATTAGCTAGTTCAAAATAAACTTCACAAAAACATCACATGTAGGCAATTAAAATTTCAACTTTTTTACCCAATGAGCAGCTGCAGATACGAATCCAAAGATCTCAACGAAATGAAGACCCAATGAAAAACATAGAGCGCGCAAAATGAGGCGGATCTTGCCCATATAGCAGCATCAATTAGTAAAAACAAACTCTGGACTGCGGCAGATGGACTTTGGCAACTATTGTTTCCTTTCTTGAGAAAGATGTGCCCCAAATGCGGAGGTTGGCAAGGATCGGCAAGCAAAATTGCAGTCATTAGAGCCGCAAGCCCGCCACTGTTTGCAATACCCAGAATGAACAGATAATTTGCTATGACATCTTTCTTTCTGCTCTTGTCTGGAGCTGAAAATAATGAGATTATTAGGCTAAAGGAATCAATAATGAAAATAGCTGAACAATCGGCTAAAGTGACACTTACGTGACAGGAATTTTCCTTCAAAAGCTAAAAATGAATTCCAGACAGCAATTGCTTCCGATTGTTTGATCCAGAATGCCAAACTCACTATGGAGTTGCCAACAATGACTGCGAGGAATATTACCCCAATTAGAGATTTTCCCGTTTCGTTAGATTTTAATGACTTCGGTGTGATAAAGAAGGCAAACATGAGCAAGCATGAGTGTAAGCTAAGTGGCAAATGGTGCTAATTTTAAAAGCTCTCATGGATAGCAGTGATTCGATGAGAACGACTTTGTGTGTCTCTTCGTCCCATTCGAATGACACGCAATTTATGAATTTGCATATGCGGAGTTGTAGTTTAAAGAGGAATAGGAGACTCCGAATTGGTGGTTGAATGTTTGCAGTGTCGTCGAATTTAGCAATTACACGTGAGGTATTGTCACTTTGTGCGTGAGGTGATTTTACTAATATTTTTTGTGCATTTGGTTTTGGGTTTGAACTCATGCTTTAAGTAGCTTCAAGGTTTGGATTTCAGAAGGCAGAATCTTTTATTTGCTGTTAGAAAGTATACCGCAAAGATGTTATGTATCGAAGCTGCGTTATATTTGTACCCATTTTTAATGATTTCCTCACCAATCTACAATTGAAACTAAATACAAAATTCCTGCGGGCCAGGAATGACTTTGGTTGCCGATTATTTTCTTGCTTCGCTAAGCCACAACGTATTAATTTGAAGCGTTAGCAATTATAATATCCATCTGGCAATGGTAAATTTACACAATACATTAATAATTATGGTGAAAGCACAAGCCAACACAAAATAGGCGGTGGTCTTGAAGAAATGTGTTATTGTTTTCACATCACAAGTATGAAGTACCTAATTAAATTCATGATGAATTTAAGGAGAATTAAATTAAATCAGTATTTTGAAACACTCTCATGGAAAACCCATCTTAAATCGTTTCATTATCAAGTACAATCAACGCATATAATTAAGCCTGAAAATTCGCTTGAAGCATATTGAAGAGAGAGCTGACGTTTGGCCGTCCTCTCCCGTGTTTTATATACTTTACAATTATTGTCGTTATTGCAGCATTTCAGTATTAAGGATATGTGCTTGAGAGATATTAAGTTAATTTATATTCAAGCAGATATCCAAGTAACAATTAAGTCGGGATTTAGTATTAAGCTTAGCTTGCTGTGAGATGTTTCATAAATTTATTTCCCCTCAGATATTCAAGTAACAATTTATTAGGGCAAAATATTATAAAGGATATATTACTGTGAGATTTTTTGATACGTTTTAAGTTGCTTAAAGCAGTAATGTTTGCACACAATGTGAATTAATTGATCGGTGCGGTTTATATGTTGATGATTTATGTTATAATTATTCATACTCAGGGGTTCACCCCGCTCTGCCTTTTTAGGTGGCTTACAAGGGAGCCCCAGGGGGTATTCTCCCACAGACACTTTGAGCCTCGGTGCAGGGCTCAATTGTCTTACCAGCTTCTCTCTTTATCTAACTTAGTTGCTGGCAGTCTTATAAATTCATGAAGTCTCATAATGTTTATTCGTATTGAATCCATATCGTGTCATTATTTTTTATTTTGGGTATCTGAATTTCACAAAAATAGTAAATGCGGGTATCTGATTTCCACAAAAATATTAAATTAGGGTATCTGCATATGCACTGTTTCGCAGGAAATCGATTTTGCCAATAGTCTACAAAAAATCACCCTTAAACTGATTGAAGTGCTATTAATTGGTACCAGGGTTCGCAAAATACCACTTACCAAGCACTTTTCACACTGTGATATTCAATTAAGTGCAGAAAAGTGGTATTAATGTGATCAATTGGTATTTATGCTTAAGCATAGAAGGATAGGGAGTACCGTAACATTATGTGATACATTGATACCATTTGATCACATTGATACCAGTAAAAGCTTGGTGGTGGTAATCGTTAGCTAACAATTTATAACTCCATTTGATAACAGTAACAAAATACCGCTTCGAACCCTGATTGGTACTGCATAATGTCCGAAACCAATTTTTTTATGTCGATGGTACATTTATCTCGAATCTTGTCAAAACATTTTGTAGAAAACCTCATTAATTACAGAATGCGAATTTATTCCGTAAGCCTCTTCAAAAATCCATGTATTTTGAATGCTTATAACTCTGTTCTTGTTAGGAGTATGGGTGAGATCTAAAGTTAAAAAACGAAGAATTTTCTGAACTTTTCGATGGTATCAAAGACTCACTTTGTCCCAAAATGTCAGATATCCTCTTTTAGTATTAGGGCAGAATGTAGATACCCGCATTTAATATTTTGGTCAAAGTCAGATACCCGAAATACAAAATGAGGATACGATATGTAAGTTACAAATCTTTGTGACCATGTCAAGTTGCAATAGTTAACTAAACAACATTCAAGAGAAACATTCAAAGCTTATCTAGATAATATTTTTAATTCTTGATTAAGTAAAGACGATTTTTTGCTGGTTAGAAAAATCTTTGTAGTAGGTGAGGTTAGGGAGGCATTAGGCATAGTAACCCAATCAGGCTTTGCCTGTGTTTCCGTTTACCCCCCTTACCCGCCCCTCCGTCTCCTGGCCGAAGTGTTGCCCACCTGCAGCTCCTAAACCACTGGACCGATTTCCTTCCGGTTTGTTCTCCCTGTTAGCGAATTTTGTGTACACATTCCATTACTAACTTCAATTTTACGAAATATAACTCCTTGGCCCTTTTAATCGTTAAGAGCACGGTTCAAAAACTGATATTCTTGAATAACTTGGGATGCTTCTAAAAGCAGAAAAATGTAAATAGATTTTCTGAAACTGTATTTAAATCTAGAGTTTTTTAAAAATATCATCTGTTTGTTATACGTTCGGTTTGTTTTCCTTTGGTCTCATCTACTTCATACACGATTTTAATAGAAGAATTAAGATACAGGCTCAAGTTATTACACCAAAGAGTACATCCGGCCCAATTTGCGAATGGGTGTCCAGCAATTTTTTTGCAGACAAAAAAAACCCAAGATAGCGAGAAAGAGTCGTAGAGACTTTTAGAAGAGTTTTCTCAACGGTTAGAATTTGTAGAACAATTTTAATACATCATGTTGTGTGAATTTTTGTGGAGTCTTCTGTGTTACTAGTAGGGAAAAGTGGAAACGACTTTGTTGTTTCAATTGGATCGGCAAAAGTTCCGTTCCCATGACAAGAGGCGCGGAGTGACCTGCAATTCATCATCATACCTGTAGTCGTCTCTCCTCTGCACCGAATTGGCAGCTTTAGACAAGCACAATTTTCAGTACAAATATTCATAAATAGCTTCAAGATTATTATTGATTTTTCTAACCTTCTCCTTTTCCCTCCTTTGTTGGGTCTTGTCCACACATAAGCTAAAGAAACAATCTTGCGGAGAGGTAACAATGTTGCAACCTTCTCTCGGGGCCCAGGGTAATTATGATAACAACCATTTTTAATTCTGCAGAAATAATAGTATGTTTATTCCAGTTGAAATTGTGCTACTATATAATAAGATTGTTTCTACTCAGTTTAATGGTTTTTAATATTCTAATTAAAATGAAACTGAGTTTTCTGTATCTGTTGTTAAGATATTTTTCCGAATGTGTAGTTGAAGAATCGTTATTTAACTTCAAAACGCCTCAGTGGGTCCAAGTCAACGTAAAATATTTCATCTCTGAATTTGTAATCCTGTTGGTTTTCAATCGACGTAGTCACTCCTCCAAAATAATAAAGACGGTTCAGTTTCTTGACATAAACTGTTGCTGGGGCGTTTTCGAATCTCTCGGTGGCGCTGACAATAAAATCTTCCACTTTGCTGAACTTATAGTCCCAATCGTCACTCGAGAACTGTACAATACCATCGGTAGGAAGTGTGTTTTGCTCAGTTCCGTTGTAACCTCCAGTGACGAAGTAGCTGTTGCCGTCTGTCACCACACTGCAGTAGTGCCAAGCATCCGGGTAACTGAATTCTTCAGGTGGATACGCGATTTCAAATGTCTCCAAATTTACTTGAAATAAAGAAGGAGCTGGAAGATATTTCTGCCGTGACAAGATTAAAGCTTTCCGTCCTATTCTGGCACCAGCGGCATTAAACATCGCATAAGGATACGTTTGATTTAAAATTTGATGGGTGAGGGACTTCAAATCAAAGGTAAGAATTTGTCTGTTATTATCTGTACTACTACCGATCATAGCAATGACGTCATTATCCATCTGAATTGTTGCTCCTGATGACCAACCATACGGAATCGTAGCTACAACACGAGTTGTTGTTGATTCACTTGATGGCTGAAGAAGTTGAACTAATGCGTCTAAATTTTCATTCGGGGCTCCGATGAAGAATATTCGACCGTAGGAATCCAAAACTGCTCCATTCTGCCCAATAGC
>JAQGAC010002329.1:0-10620 GCA_034696585.1 Isotomurus maculatus
TTCTAACACCAGCATATAATTGAAGATGAGTGACTTTCAGTCTATTGTCATCGAGAGGCTTGGTGAGTTAATTGCGAACACAACCTTGTCGCCAGAGTTGTGCACATCACTAAGGTCACATGGACTGATTACCAAGTCAGAGCACGAGGAGTTGTCGAATTTCCTGGTAAGTTTAATTTGCCGCCAATATATCGTCTGCAACTTATTATTCACACTACTAACTTATGTGTAGAGTACTGGTCGTCACACATTAGGAGCTGCGTACTTGTTCACTTCCATTGCACCCAAAATCAACCCTACAGACGAAGATAAATTCATCGAGTCTTTAAGAGAGGGGAAAAATGACAACGTTGTTGAAATCCTTTGCCCACTTTCACAAGGTGAGTTTTCGGAATTTCCATTAAGCTTCTCGCCTGTGTTGGTCATTCGAAGCAATTCCTGCTTTTCACATTTTCTGAAGATCCTTCTCTGATACGCCAATATTGCCTATACAACCGTAAAATATTTTAAATGTTCGTGCATCCGGGCGTTGTGACCTTTTGAAGCTGTAGGGTTACAGCAAATGAAGAAGGTTACGTAAAAGAAACAACTTTGACGCTGCAGAAATTAAATGTGCACTTAAGTTGGGCTCAAAAGATAACGAGGTCTGCATCAAAGCTGTGTTCAAATTTCCTTCTTACGTTTGAATTGCAGGGGAGCGTAGAGAGGCGGAAGGTCGCGTGTGTCTGCGTCGCCTGGGGAGGGCAGAGGTGGAATTCCTGCGGGAGTTTGTGGGCGGGAAGTTCGGAGGGAAGGGGAAGTTCGAGGGACTCCGCTGGGAAGACGAGGAGAGGGCGAATGGAGTGCTGCGGGGGAGTGTCCCTGGGGGTGGCTCCGCCTGGCGACTGTCGGAGACGGAGGGGGCGGTGGAGACTGCGGAGGGGGAGGAGTTCGTTGAGACAGTGCGGAGTGTGGTGAAGTGTGTTGAGGGGGGAACGCTGTGGTGGAACCCAAACGCCGTCCCCCTTCCCCCCAACTTCATCACCAGGAGAGTCCGCAGACTAACGAACTCAGGTGGAGGAGGAGACTCCGTGTGGCTGAGTGAGTTGACGAGTGTGCGTGAACTGTTTCTGTGGCTGGTGGATTCGCCGGGGAGCGGCAAGTCGACGGTCACCACCAAACTGGAGGAGCAGTGGCGGAGGTCAACGCCCTCCCCCCGGGTCATCGTCCGCATCAACCTCAACCTCATCCACCAGCAACTGCAACAGCAGAAGAACGAAGAAGATTTGAGTTTAATGACCTTCCTGAGGAGAAAACTGACCTTCAAAACCCGTTTGGACCAGGAGGAGCAGAAAAGTGACCTCACTTTGGTGACCTTCCTCAAAAGGTTCGTTCCCTTCATTCCACTTGATTCGCTTGCTGCTTTGCCTGGGGGGTCGGTGGGGGTGGTCGTCCTTCTCGACGCCCTCGACGAGGTCCTCCCTCAACACGAGCGGACGATGCTGCGCGTCCTCCACGCGCTCCTCCTCTCCCCGCATGAAGCGAAGGAACTCGATTTCACGAGCCTCGTCCTCCGTCGCCCCGACATTCAAGAATCCCTGCGCCTCCAAAAAGTGTTCCTCACCACGCGCCCTCACCTCCAACAACTCGTGGAAACCGAATTCGGAGTGACCGCCCACTCGCTCCTCCCACTCGACGAACGAGAACAAGTCGAGTTCCTCTTGAAGGAAGTCTCCGGGGTGTTTACGTTGACCAAAGACGAAGCAAAAAGGAAGCTGCTTTCGCTTCCTCGGTCTGCGCAGGAGTTGATGGGAAACCCGCTGATGCTGTTCCTCTTCGCGCAGGTCGTCAAGCACAGCGGGGAGAACGGAGTCACGGGAGATTTGGACCTGTTTTCACTGTACGAGAGATTTATGGTGGCGAAGCACGCGATCCACGTGGCGCAGAAGGAGGCCGCGGACCCCACCCACCCGACCACACGGCGACGCATGCGGAGTCTCTTCCAGGAGAACCTCCCCTTCTACTGCGCAACCGCACTCGCCCAACTGATTCCGAAGGAAAAGGAAACCTGGGGGAAATTTGTGGCGCTGCCAAACGAGCAGAAACGAGCGGAGCTCCTCAGCTTCGGCCTCCTCACCCAAAACTCCGCCCACCGACTTCACTTCGTCCACTTGAGTTTCGCAGAGTTCCTCTACGCGCGGCTCCTGACCGCCTCCTCCACCCCCGCCCCCCTCAGCCACACCCTCCTCACCCAAATCTACTCCTCGCGCGACTTCCCCTTAGAAAACGTCGAGGAGTTTGTGTTGTGCACGTTAAGAAAGACACAACGCGAGGGACTCCTCCCCCTTTCCCCCCACTGGCTAACAGGGTCAACTTGGGAACGACTCAGGGGGGACAGAGACACCTTGAGGACATTCGTGGGGGGGCGTCTGTTTCCCCTTCTGGGGGAGGAGCTCCTCTCCTCCCTCGACCCCTCCCACCCACAAGTCATCGAGGCTCTCACATCAGCTGCGTCTGAAGCCAACAATAATCGGCTGAGGGAGTGGCTGACGGGCAGGGACCCCCAGTGGATTCGTCGACGTCTCTTCGCCCTCCCACCCCCCACAACCACCCCCACCCCCCAGTGGACTTACCCCCCATCTGATTTGGTGACCCGCCTCCTCTGCGAGCACCCCTCCTTCCTGTCGCGCTGTCTGAGTGACGAAGAAATCTCCAGGGGCCTCTCCTCATGCTACAACCTGGTTGAAATTGTGTGTCGCCACCCAAAAAGTCGCCAGCGTCGGGAGATTGTGGAGCAGCGGATGGGGAAGGCGACGCTGCGGAAGTCTGTAAAGTCGAAGTCGTCGCTGGAGGGGGCGCTTGATTCGAATGAGGCGGCGTGGTGGATAGCGGAGACACTCACGAGGGACCAACTCTTCTCTCCTTCTGACACGTCGTGGGTGTTGTGGAGTCTCCGGGATTTTCAGAACGCGTGGGGAGGAATCTTCGTGTACAGCGTCCTCGCAGAAGTCGTGGGAATCCAATGGCCACACCCAAGGGGACCTGAGTGCGGTGAGTGCGGAGGGGGTGCTGCGGGTGTTTGGGGGTGGGGAGGAGGGCGTGGCTGCCCTGAAGTACCTCCTTCCACGAGTGGGAGACACGGGACTCCTGGAGGAACTGGAGGAGAAGGGGAGGAGTTGGGGCGCAGGGGGCGGGGCGAATGTTCTCAAAAAGCTCTTTGGTAACGAAGCATCCTCCGCGTGGGACTCAGGCGAAGACGGCCTTTCCATTTCCGTCCTCCCGTTTTTAATTCGATACGGCCCCCTTGGCCAATTAAAACAATTAATAGCACACTACGACGTAATTTTATACTTGCAACATAAAAGTACGGAGGCTGTGGGTGCGGCGTTTGTGCTCTCCGTCCTCGTGGACCACACCCCCCGCACACTCAACACACTCAAGGCAACCAACTTCAGAGGTGGATTCGTATCCTCAGCATCAGGAGACCTGTGGGACTTCCTTTCGCGCGTGCCTGTCGACGACCTCCGCGCAGCGTCGCTCTCCGCGGGAAACTCTAACAAAGAAGGTCAGTGGCCTCTGGTGCGTCAAGTAAAGTGGGGCCACGTGGTCCTCACTCTCCTCAAAACTGGTCCCTCCATCCTCAATGGAGAAACATTGGAATGCGTTGTGGATGACTTCCTCCGTCACGTGCCCTGCTGCGAGGCACCCGACCTCCTCCTCCGATTCCTCCAACAAAACTCCTCCCTCCGGGGGCTCCTCCTCCGCCGGATGAAATCCGAAGTCGCGGGGGGCCGTCGCCCTGGTCACTTCGAATCGCCAAGTCTGCGCTGTCGACTGCGCGGACTCATCCAATTCGCATTAAACGCCGAGGAATTAGCCTTCACGGTCACGTCGTCAGAGTCAGGTCAGTTGTTTGTGACTAATGTGCTCGTGGAGAGTCGCCTGTCCACTCCCCATGGGAATTCCCCCGAGGGCTGGGCACACGTCGCCGCCCTCCTCCCCTCCCTCCGCCAACAGCTGGAAGCAGACTTTCCAAGTGAGAAGAAAAGTCCCCAACATTTGGTCCGTATTTTCCCTTCCTTCGTGACGGAGTGGGAGTGGTCGGTGGTTCTCCACACTCTCCGCATCATTCAGAATGACTTGGAGGAGGTTCCTCCGGAGTCACAACTCCGCTTCTACGGCCGCCCCCACTCGCCGCTGCTTCGTGTTTGGCTGAGACACTTCGGAGTGGACGAAACACGGAAGGTCGCCGAGGACTGTGGATGGTCGAGATATGAATATCGCGGACCCCCTGGTAATGTTTTTTGAGCCAGAGTCTCACTTCTTATTTCTGGGGCATTTATTGACGACTTCTTTTTGCAGGGGAGGCGGTGCTGCTGGCGGTGGAGTTGGGGAGTCTGCCGATCCTGCAGAAGGTGGCGTGGCCGAGTCTGCTGTGGTGGAGAGACGCGGAGGGAAGGTCGCTGCTGCAGGTTGCAGAGGCCACGTGGGGCGAAGGTCACGAGGTGTCCTCCTTCCTCAGGGGGAAGTTCAACTGCGCCCTCAACTCAAAATAGACAACCACCCCCCCTCCCTCCTCAGTGGCCACTCTTAGTGAAAGATTACCCACCCAATTGTCCCTTGACACTGTTAACACAAGAAGAATGATCATGAATGAGTTCGTTAGGTGCACACGAGTGTTGGGCTGTAAAACTACAATCAGATCTATTCATGAAATAAACAACATTGCAAGTAAACCCTAATGTTGTTTAATTATTTCCACCTGTAACAATAATTGACAATTTACAGTAGAAATCTTCCGACTCATTTAGTGCGAACATTCGGCGTTCCTTTTAATGACTTCGACTTTAATGCACACATCCCTTTGTTATCCTCCTGTGTGATTGGCTCTCTCCCAGATAACCTCTCACATATTTCTCACCCACGCACGTGTCTATTGCACACGTGTAGTTTAACTCCATTCTCCGTGGTTATCAGTGATAACTGCACACGTCCTTATCTCCAATCGGACTCTCATGCATTTCCAGCTGTCTCATTTCATCTCGGTGTGTTCCTCTCACAGCTCAGGAGGACCAAATTCTTCTCAGCGAAATTAGGATGTTAAATCGCAACGCACCTGGTGGCTTGAGATGACCGAGTACAAATTGATTGGGAGGAACAATGAAGAATATTTTGCGCTTGTTGTGAGGCGACAGATGTGGAAGACACGTTCTCACAAATTAACAGACACGTGTGAACTCCGTCGTAAGTACGCAAAATAAAATTTCACAAATTGAAAACAGTTTGATCCCAACGCTCTTTATTTCACGAATAAGTTTAATTGTAGTTTACAGCCCACTGGCGTCTGCAACTATCCAACTTATTCACAAACATTGTTATAGACGATTTGCGGAAAGGATAGTAAAGGAAAAGTTCGTAAAGGAATTGTTAGTCAGGAATTGTTAGTCAAGAGGAATTGTTAGTAAGGAGGAATTGTTAGTAATGGAATTATTAGTTAGGGAATCGATAGTAAACTACATACTACTCTAATGTGAGCAATGAATATATCCGATTCCATGCAACTGTGACACATAATTTGACTTTTTACGCAACAATATGCTGAACATTTATTCCCATTCAGTTTAGAATAATGAATCATAGATTGAAAAAATTTATTCGTAAATGTATGTAAAAAGTGTCTCAAGGGACAATTAATTGGGTCGATTATCTTTCGATGAGAGGGCCACTGATAAGGAGGTGGGGTGAGTGGGTGTTTATTTTGAGTCGAAGTCTAACCAGACAATGAACGACCGAAGTACACGAAGATGTTAAGCTCCACTGTCCACATCTTAATTTAATTTAACTTAAAATGTCGATATTTCCTCGTATGAAATGCATGCAAATATTATATGCGTAAGAAATTAATTTCATGAAGCCCCGTATGTGTTTTGTATATTTTGATAGTTTTTTCAATAAAAAGGTGAACAAATAATTTTTATGCAATGCAGGTAGAATTCAGGTTCTCTGTGTGGGTGCGGTTCTCCCTGAATTTTGTTGCTTGACGACCTACCGTTAAAAACACCGAAATTTTACGCATCCACCAGCTCACTTTGCATGGCTTCATCAGTAAATAAGACGTGGTGCAGAACTCCCCACTTAACCCTTCTTTCTTAACTGACTAATATGGAAATGAGAAGTGTTGCTTCCTTGTGGATCGATTAAAAATATAAGTATCATGTACGTAGCTTTATCTCAATAGATTTATCTACAGTTATGGTTCCAAATTATTGTTAGTTTTATAGTAGGACTCGGTGGAACTAATGTCACAGTTAAACGTTTAACTGTGACATTAGTTACATCACGTTTGTGACATCAAATTAACTGCAAGTCTTCTGACGAGAATTCTCAAGTGCTTCTGCAGGTAAAGCGACTCATGTTTTGCACTATTCAAGATACAACAACTGATCATTGCATCTCTTCGCAGGAAATTAATCCGTTTACATTTTCTAAATAAACATCCCTAAGACTCTTCTTTTCATTTTATTTAAACGAATAAATAGCCAATTAAGTAAGGAATGTGCCCAATCATAAATATTGATCCCAAATATAAATTTTGTAGATTCGTACAAGTGTCACAAATGCAATGTCTATTCCAGTTTGTGCATTTATTTCCTCTCGTTGATTAACACTGAAGAACGTCACTCTTTTCCTAACGGACCGCCCATACTTACTGGATAAATCTCAAATGCAATTGACGCATGCAGAAAAAGGAACTTATACGAAAGAGAAAGGTTCGTTTTATTTATTCCCAATACAGCAAACTGTTTTGTTGAGCACGTAAACATTTATGCCTCCAATGGAATCCACTCTTTCGGATATTCAATTGAATAATGAACTCCAGTTTTATTTCCCACACCATCTGCAACATTCGTAAGCTGGTGCTTCGTAAAATTAAACTCCGGTCTGATCACAACTTTATTCTTCCCGTTTTTCAAAAGATAAGCTGCCCACCAACTGAACGTGCTGTTGGTGATTACGATGCTTTTGCACTTCACCATCAAATCCAATTCCTCCAGACTCGTCAGTCCCCCAAAAGAACCCGAGACGAGGTAAACAGGCACACCCAACTCCACCAGAAACAAACCCTCCCCCACAAGGCCTGCTTTTGCCCACTCCATGTCATCCGAAAACACAAAAAACGTCGGATTGACGCCATAGGGGGTTTCTCTCTTCATTCTTCTTGTAATGGCAATACTCAGTACTCTCCGGGAGCCGGATCGGAAAGTAAAGGAATTGAAAGTAAAGGAATTGGAAGTAAGGAATTGAAAGTAAAGGAATCGGAAGTCAAGAGGAATTGAAAGTAAGGCGGAATTGAAAGTCAGGGAATTGAAAGTCATGGAATTCAAAGTAAAATATGAAATATCGCAGGAGCTACGTGTACTCAAGTATTGGCATGTGTAATATGACGTTTATTACCATTTATTTCCAAGCTTAAGCACTGTGCATACTGTCATCGGAATTAAGTGAAAAGATTTAGTACATCACAATCTGTAAATTAATCAGCACACATTTACCGCATTAACAATATAAATAAAGTCGAAAATTGTTACATCATTGTACTAAAAAATTCGTCCAAACTTTCGTAAACAAACTTAGACGATTCACTAACCCAGCCTAGCCTCGACCTCAACCCCATTGTCGGTACCACCACGGCCGGGCATGGGAATGCAGAAGGGGAGCAGAGGGTGAGTCGGAACCGGCACTTAAGGCTACCTCAATAGAAAAGGACCCTTTCTAAAAATAGACGGGGCTGGACCTGAGGCCAAGTTAAAAGATTTTGGTAGTAAGTCATCTCATCATGTTACCGCATGGAAAGAGATAATTATTACCGGTTGGAAGTGATACGGGAGTGCAATTATACTAATTGGTTTGTTACAGGCAAGGACGATATATTTGGCGAGAATCCCTGTATACATCCCACTATATCCTTCTGGAAATATTCCATGGGAGCATTCCAGCAATGATCCTTCAGACCGGCTCTTCTCACGTGAACAGCCACAGGCAACTGCACACCTTCAAATAACCTCTCCACTTCCCGTAACCTTCAGAAGGATTTCAAGTTCACAGGAAGTGGAGCAGATTCCCTGTCTTATCATTTGAGTGAAGCTGATAAACTCAAGTTTTGATCTTTTCGTGCGCACAATGATACCCGTTAAATCAGTAAAACCAGCAGTGTGACACAAATTGGTATTGATTGTGTGCAATGTTTGTCGTGTGCAATCTCTGTTTATTGGCTATACAAACACAAATTAATTTATCAAGCAAACACTTCGTATTGATTCCAAATACATTGTACAGCAAATCCTTTAACTGTGGAAAGTCTCGTTATTGTGCACGGGCAACATCACACAGCTGCATAGTAAGCCTGACGGGAATATAACTACTTCCAATCTTCTCATTGATAATCATTACGAATTGCATTGTTTCAATCAAACTATGCAACTAACTATCAATCATTGTATTTTGATTTAGCTCATAAACTTCTGAACAATTGCTTGCCGGGTTATAAAGCACCATTGTCACAAAACTTCTGAAGTTTGAGGAAAAGCACAGACCCATGTTATTCTTAAGTCCATGAAAGAACCATGGGACTCTGAGTCATATTCTTGGATTGTGCTATTCAAAGTAAAACTACGTTTAAATTCTTGGCATATTGGCTGCTTTAAATTTGGCTGCAAGTTAATAAAGGCTTGAAATCAGATAGGAAATCGAATGGAGTAGCTTAGAATAACAACCGAAAATGATTTCATATCGTTTAAAATATTAACAAAGTAGAAGGCTTTGAGCAATTGCTCAGTGGTAAACAGGAAGCTAGTCATTTCCAATTGAAATGATACATAAGACCATTTACGACGACAAAGGCGGAATGATTTATATTCCGGCAGAAGATAATTTAGCAATTTTCATCGTCAAGAAACAAAATAGCTATCTTCATTCCGTTGGACTTGTCTTTCCACTTCCAGGAAACGACACGCTTAATCATCGGTGACTTAGGTTCGTAAGTAAAAAGTTTGAATGTCACTCTTAATGTTGATTAAACGAAACCAATGATTCCACAAGTATTTGGCACAAAATATATTTCGTGTCAGTTGGTGCGGGATATTTCTTTCAAATAGTATCCCGTAATTTCTACATACTTCAAATAGGGACAGCTTGGAGTGACAAAACTGGCAGTTTACAACTGACCAAGACATTTAAAACAACGTTAGTCCTGGGATGGGTTATATATAAGCAAAAGCGTTGTTCTTAGGCGTTTGTTTTTTAATTCTAACCACATACGAAGGAATTGATATACCATATAAAACCCAAGGTTCCCTGTTTTCAATTGTTGTTTTCGTCATTACAAACACTTAGTTTAAAATCAGATAGAAGAATAAATCAATAATGTATCACAACTTCCTTTCGTATGTTTAATATAAAATGATCACCAACAACGCTCAAGTTTGCTGGAAATAACAAACTTGCAGATTATTGGATTCTCCAAGCCTCTTTTCAACAGTGGCTAGCTAATTCTTCAAACAAGGTATTCTACAAAGACAAACACGGAATGAAAGTTTCCCTGCATGCCTGGTGAGATACTTTATAGTTTATAGATTTCCATTGATACTGAATCTATGATGAATAATAATTTCCCCCAACCCCAATCATCTTAATCCAAATTGAGAACCAGGAAACAGATGTAAACGATTAGCCGCAAGGTTCGCGAGTACTCCTATTTCTTTTAACAGTATAACACGCGCACCTTATATAAATATCGCAGAGTTTCCAAGGAATCTTGAACATAAAGCTCCCTGAACCGAAGGTGAATTTACTGTTGTAATCCAAAATACACAGCAAAAATAATCGCATAATTTTCCTAACTTATCAAACTCATCAAACACTAAATTTTATCGACAAAAGATGTATTTTCCATTCCTCAACCTGCTGATTGCTCACTTAAGCCATTGCAAATATTTCGGCTGCAATTTATACGACTACAACAAGGAAAAGAAACAGTTCGCACTCACAAAAAATCCATTTCTGAATTCTCGGTACTTCTGGTTTTTAGCGAAATGCTACCAAGTCATTTTGATCACGTCATTTTTGGTTGGTTGCATAAAGTCACCCAAAATTACAGAAGGATTCTTCCTATCCTTCGGCGCTGTAGCCTATAAAACCGCAGTGTTTGCTTCTTTTCAAGTTGTGTCAGTTCGGTACGAAATGATATGCTTACTGAAGCAGATCTTGAGATATGAAGAAAACTTGGAGTCCAATACGAAAATTGGTATTGTAAATTTATCCATTAATAAAGGCATTTGCGTTTTGGCATAAGCCACGGTTATTCTTATAAATTTTTTTGTTTCAGGGAAAATATCTGTCGCCATAAAATTCTTTAAATTGGACTTGTTCCTTTTTAACTATTTAATCCCTGTTTCCGTAATTGTCGAAGTTTTGCTTACTTTATTTTTCTTCTACGAGACTCCAATTCTGGGAGACCTTATTCCTCTTCATTTACATAATATGATTGTGGTGCAATTATTCAGAATTCTGTACTGCGTCTTGTTTGTCCCTCTAATTTGTATTCCCTCAAGTCTGTTTGCTTTAACTGTAGCATCTTACCAC